>SNQJ01S0018058.1:46614-62254 GCA_010110895.2 Picea sitchensis | reverse complement strand
AGAGTAAACACATTGACACTCGGTTTCATTTCATACGCGAGTTAGTCAATAATGATGACATTGCACTACAATTTTGTGGTTCTAGAGATCAGCTTGCTGATATTTTCACCAAGCCACTAGGAAAGTCAGTTTTTGACTTCCAGCGAAAGCACTTAGGCATAGTCAGTGCTGCTGATTGTAACTGTTGAGTCTAAGAGGGAGTGTTAAATATATTGTACCCTCAACAGTATGACCGTACACTGCCAGCTGTACTGGACAGTTGTACTTTCTATTTCTGTCTTGCTTTGAGCATATATAAGCTCATCTATTTCCTATTGTTAGGACTACTCTGTTTGAAATCAATTCTCTGTTTGAAATCACTGGACCAACCTCTGTCCTTGTATCTGAGGATGATTGAGATTGGTAATTCCTTTGAAACATCATGGTACACACAAATCCTTTGAAATGAATTATACCTTCCTTGGTGTGTGGCATCTTCCATTCCGACAAAATAACCTAACATATTTCCAATACCTTCTAAGATCTCTGGATGCCAGTATTCTTGTGGGAGAAAATATAGACGGATCGATATCGGTGTTTCCATGAAATACTCTTTCTCGGGGATGAAATTCTCTTTCCATATGCGCAAGTATAATCCCGATAAATTGTAAAAATATGGGACATTCCGGAATATCGTTTCTCGATATTCAGTCAGATTAAACACAACCATAAAGAATCCCTTGTAAACCAGCTTCAGGTCCACATCTCCTTTCGTCTTCCATCATGTCATAGTCCACTAGCGGAGCGCTTGTTCTGAAGGCCATAATTCCATAAATTTGCAAGTCAGGGTGCGATCTTGCATATATTGGAGCTGTTGCGCCATTATTGGGAGATGGATCTCGTACAGGAATTTTTGTTGTTTGGGGGATACAGGTTCAAGAATGACGTCTCATTGGATTCTTTGGGTTTTGATCCTACTGTATCTCTACTTTGGGCAAGGGCGAATGATATGGATTTTTTTCTTCTTCGATGGGGCTCGGGGGTTCAGAGGTAGTCCTCATCAACGATAAAGTCGGGTCATATCCTGACTTAGAAAGGTTAGAAGATGGGTGGGGAGCTAGGTGGCTACTTCAAGCCACCACGTTCTGAAAGGAGGGGGCAGTGCCACCTCCAACAATGGTTGTCATTACTTGATACTGAGGGTAGTTTAGGGGTCAAAGGTTGCAGGTTTCAGAGTCGACTTTCAAATCATCAAATCAACTACTCGTTAATTATATATATATATATATATATATATATATATATATATATATATATTCATTCTATTTACTAGCACAGCTGTTAATTCGTGGTTGAGAATGCCTAAAGGTATTGGCTGAGAACGTTGAAAGATATCCATGCTCGAAAATGAAATGCTCCATGCTCATGCAATAGGTGGGTCGGCCAATCATTGAATATGAAACATGCAGATAGACGCACAGACAGCTGAGGAAGAAGTTGAAGTAGTGCCTGTTAATAATCCAAATATGGCAATTATATGGTGTTGCAGTAATTTCTTAATATGATTAAGTAAATGTTAAAAAGTAAACACGTTAACGGATGAATTCAAAAATACAAGGAAGTTATAAAGAGTAAATCTTCCATATTATTCGTTCAATTAATTAATGTATAATTTGAACTATCCCATCTTGATGGTCCAACTAAGTCAAGTGTAATCCGATGGATCTTTGCTTTCATTAAAAAAATACTACATTTCTAATGCATAATTATAGATATATGATATCATTAAAATAAAGTTAGGTTATCAATATATGTATGTTAATAACGTTGACAATTGCTTGGCTTTTGTTTGAATTGCTAAAGGTTGTTAAGGCTACCGCGAAGAAACTAGTCTGTGAGAGGGGACATTGATAGTACTTACATAAATGATTTATGGAGTAAGTTGAATAAAATAGTAAACTTCCTTTTATTGTATTTTAAAATGAAAAAATGGAAAATTATTTATTTTCTTCTTATAGAATTTGAAAATATGACAATTTTTTTAAGATTACACTACCAATATATTTTTGAATTAGATCACATGTTTCAATTTTTTATCTAAATCATGTGAAATTTATTGAAAAAATTAGTCAGATAATCTCAATCATCCTTGTTTAACTGAACTTGGAAAGACATAATAACTTAAATTTATGTTAATTCTAAATTTATGAAACATTAAAAGGATTAAAATTCAAATGTCATATTTTAATGATTTAAAACAAATTTACTTTGATTATGTTGGGATTGAGCCTGTAAATCAAATATTAATAAATAAATAAAATAGAGATACAAAAAATTGAGAGAGTACAGACTGACATAGGCGAAAATAATATAGTTTATTGTTCAACCAATAATGGAGAAATTGTTACAAGTCTCATTGAAGAACCTCCGAGGCTTATACATTTAAAAAAAAATACTGAAGTGGTTTTCAGACATATGGAAAGACAAACTCTTGAGGAACTATCCAGAAAATGTAACTGACAGGTATGTGTTCTCACCACCCAACAATATCCACCTTGAAAACAATTTTCTTGATACCTTACCCAATGAATCAATCGTCACCTTTCCCGCAAGCCAAGAGAAGCCAAACACCACGACAACTTCTATAACACTATTGGTTGCGAGAACATGTCTTCATAGTTTTCTCCAGTATGGACCACTCTACCTCCTATGAATCAATATAACCACGGGATAAATCACTGCAACCACTCTAGGTGATGCTCGTGCTTCTAAGATAGAAAACCAGCCATTTCCATGCTCTTTACCTAGTTTTTCCATGTTTCCACTGAAAACACCAACTGCATATGAAATATTTGAACATTCCACCAAAAAAATCATCCTTCATACTATAATTGCACAAGGTACATGAGACATATAATCATTTTATTCTTTACTACTATGACATAAGCTTGAAGAAAACTTACAACAGAAGATAAAAGTGATATTTATCGATTTCACAATGTTCATACTAAACCTCATCAGTGTTTTCACCAAACTTTTCTTGTGATAACCACATATTACCATTTTTCCCGTATTTGTGTACTTCCACGTTGAAGATTTTGTTTTGTTGCTCCTAGATCCTTCATAAAAAATCATAGCCAATTAAGCCTTTAGCCTGTTGAACTCAACCATGTTTTGCTTGCAACAGTCATATCATCAACATAACACCAAGATAATGAATATCCCATTGAAAATTTTGAAATAAAACAATTATCATATTGATTTCTTAAGAAACTTTGGCTCACCCTGAAGGAATCAAACATCTTGTACAATTGTCTAGTTACCTTAGGCCATACAATGATTCCCCGAGCTTGAAAAAAAATCTCTCTTTGTGATCCTAAACAACACCTGACTATTCCATTTGTTTGGGTTCTTTTTTCATAAGAGTGAGCAAAATAGAGTCCCTTAACTACCCTGGTAAGCTAACAAGGTATAACTAAAAGATGGTTAGAAAGTTAGTGGACCTGCAAGTTAGAAACAAAATATAAAGAAAGAAAGCATCAACTAAGAATGAGAAACAAAATAAACTAATATAAATAAGTGATGCATGAAATTGAACACATGAAATGGTTACCCAATAGAGATGAATCTTCAAATTGAGTGCACCAAGAGGAGAGATATGGGACAATGAATCCCCTATTCCTCTTAAGGGAGAGTTCTTTGATCCCTAAAAAAACTAGAGCTATTACTCTCCAATGGTAAGTATACACTAGTGAAAAATTCCCAAATCTTAGATTCACAAGAGGTGTGCAGCTTGATCAATGCTACACTAGCGCAAAACTAATGGTTCAAGGGAAAGATGGATTTCGCCAAGAGAATTTTGAACAACATAACAATGCTATGGATTATTCTTGTTTTTTTCATGCAATGATCCTCTATTTATAGGAAGATGGAGATATATTTTTCAACTGGTTACAAGTGTGAATGGGAGGCCTTTGGAGGTACCTCCCATCCCATTTAGTGATCCCAAGGAGGAAGTTTAGGGATATTTTCGGGTATGGTCGAGATCTACTTCATCCCAGAAGTGATTGAGGCCTGACCAAAACCATCAATGCACCATTTCTGCATCCACGCAGGTTTCCTCACTATCAGTCACTCACTTTATGCACTATGCATGTCATACACCATGTTATCTTGCATGCGTTGTCTTTGTTGAATGTGTGCAGACATTCATGATATTTTTTTCATAGTTTTGTGGGCATCTTGCCAATTTGGATGTGATCCTTCCATAATTATTGGTAGTATGTTGTGTTGGGTTTTTCATCCATTGTTTGTATTTTTCAGAGAAATTATTTGGTGATAATAGATGCCTCATGATGTGTGAGGTTATGAGAATACATATAGCTAAAATACATCAATGTTTCTTTCTACTGAAATTGTTGTAACAATAGGAGTGTTGTAATTGTTGTTGAGGAGGGATGGTAGGAATGTCCCGTTAGAGGAAGAGGGGATTTATATAGTAGTGTCAAAAATTATTCGAAAACTAAAATAAAAAGGTGTATATTTGTACAAATGAGGTGGGCATGCCCCATGCTCATGTCATGAAACCAAAACAATACGAGTGTAAATGAATATTTTTGATGAAATGTATATTTGCATTGCCCTCGGGGGCATAAGCAATGAAATATGATTGTTCTGGGGAATGAACTATCTCTTAATCGAGTGGTGAATGAATCAGAGGCATTGATGGCCTATCAAATTCAAAGGTATTCAATCGCTACTAAAAACTGCAATGATCACATAGAAAGAACCACCGTAACATGAAACTTTGTTGGAGTCGAATGTTATGTGGATCAATGACATCAGAAAGAAATAATGACTCTTTATATTCCATCTGAGACTTCTCATTGATAATGGAATGAGAGACAATATACTTCCATGTTCATGGAAATGTATGTTGATGTCGACAGGGAAGGGGGCACGACTGTAAGAATCAAATCATTTCTTGACATCGATTTGATCAAAATGGCATCAGGGAATCTATGGGGAAAATATGGATGAAATGATGACATGAACGAAGCTCAAACTGTATGGGACATAAGAAATTCCCTTGGTTGGGGGAAAATGGGATGATGGAAGAAACTGTAAAATATAATCTGGTGTTAGGGGGATGACCAAATAGTAGGTAAACTATGTTGAATGGATGACATTGCAAAAGAGTGGATGAAAAGGCATAACACATATATTTGGGACAAGGGTGTCGGTGATAGTCATTATTTGTCCATGATAGGGAAATATTTGTAGATATGGTGATGAAAGTTAAATTCCCCAACCAAGGGTGGCATGGTTTGTTGTGTGCCAAGGAAAAATACACCACTGGTTGTGATGGAAAAAATCTATTCTACCTGTTGAAATTTGAAATGTGGTTTATACAATTACGAAATAAATAAAGAATAATTGGGTTGAAAGTACACATACAGAAATGGGTGCCCCAATGAAGAATTCCCTGGCCTCATGGGATGCAAGTAGGGGAATGCAATTGATTAAGGGTGGGTTCCCCATGGGTGGGTTTATGTACCACGTAGATGGATTGAGGATGAAGTTGCAGATGAGAAATTGATGTTGGAGGATATGGAGGGTTAATGATAATGCATAGGTACATTTAATGTAACCAAGAACATGATGTGGGATTCCATAATGGGGTGGTTATCATGATGGTGAGGAAGAAGTATGAAGCTCTTACTATGGGATGTAACACTACCAAGATTTATGATCCTAATGGATACAACATCACGAGTGTCGATATGCCAAGGGGTAAATATATGTGGGACAACTCATGGAGGTGAGAATGCTATTGGTTGAGAGTACCAGAATGCAATGGAGGTGATGGTATTGCAGAGTCAGGTGTGGGGATCCTAAGGATACATTTCAAGGGGTGTAACTAGGATATGCACCTGTTTACAGAGGGCATGAGTGCATGGAAGTTTTGAACATAGACTGAATGGGCCATAGGGTGGAAAATACTAAATGAGTTGTATATTGTTGAAGAAAGTACATGCACACACAATCATCAATTACCAGAAGTGAATAATATCTGGTGATAAAGAACATATGATAGTTATTTGATAGAAATGATAGTGAGTAAGCGTACCTGATCTTTTAAAATTGGTGGGAAAAATGGTCCCTTGATGAACATTTTGGGTGCCCCTCAAAGGAGGCCAAGGAACAATGACTTCCTAGAAGAGGCAATCCCTAAAGGAGGGTAGGGAACGATGTGTTCCTGTAAAAATGCACTACCTAAGAGAGGCGAGGGAACAATGAGTTCATGAAAAAGGCAGTCCTTGAAGTAGGTCATGGAACAATGAGTTCCTGGAAAAGGAACTCCTTGAAGGAGGCCAGGGAACCATGGGTTCATGAACAAGGCCCTCCCTACTGGAGGCCAAGGAACGATGGGTTCCTAAAAAAGGAAATCCTTTTTCGAGTCCATGGAACAATGAGTTTTTGGAAAATGAAATCCCTAAAGGAGGTTGTGGAACAATGAGATTTTGGAAAAGGCACTCCCTGAAGGAGGCCAGGGAACCATGGGCTCCCGGACAAGGTCCTCCCTACTGGAGGACAAGGAATGATGGGTTTATAAAAATGAAACTCCTTAAAGGAGGCCATGGAACAATGAGTTCTTGGAAAAGGAACTCCCTAAAGTAGGCCAGAAAACCATGGGTTCCCAAACAAGACCCTCCTTAATGGAGTCCAAGGAACGATGGGTTCCTGAGAAAGGAACTTCCTAAAGGAGGTCACAAAACAATGAGTTCTTGGAAAAGGAATTCCCTTAAAGAGGTCGGGGAACCACGGGTTCTTGAGAAAGGAACTCCCTAAGGGAGGCCATGAAAAAATGTGATCCTGAGAAAGGCACTACCTAAAGGAGGTCAAGGAACCATGAGTTCCTAAAAAGGTAACTCCCTAAGGGAGGCCATAGAAAAATGGGTTTCTGAGAAAGGAACTCCCTGAAGGAGGCTAGGGAATCATGTGTTCCTAAAAAATTCACTCCCTAAGGGAGGCCATGTTTCCCTATTGGGGAATTGAAAATGACCAAGGCTAAGGGGGCCTTTCCACAAGAAGTAATGAAATTATCTTGGTGTATCATTTCGATTAGGCTATTTGGATTGTAAACACATGATGTCTAGGGGCACTAGACACAAGGTGGTTCTATAATGGTTCCCAGGAAGGGTATATTGTGGGTTGGTGTTGTGTCGAGAGCTAGGTCTTATGGGACCAAGGTGGGAAGTGGTACTACCCCTTGTATTATGATATGAGGACCGAGGGAAGGGTTGTTGCCAAATACCCAATATTATGAACCGAAGGTAAAATAACAAGCAATTTAAAGTTGAACATCCATAAAAGAGGATCTGAAACAGTGTATCAGATCCATTATTTTGTGTGATATCTATTGGGGGATTTAGGATTTCAAAGTTTGTGGAGACATCTCATATATGGGCATGATTTTATGGAACTAGAGTCTCTGATATCCCTATCAATGATAAGATATGATCTTATCTGATAGGGAGTAATGACCTTATCAACAAAGATAATATTAGTGGGTGCACCAATTGAATTGTTAGGACCCTACCAGTCGTGCATAAGAGAACCTAGATGGAGGTTATCACTAGAATTACTAGAAGAAGTAGTGACCTAAAATAATTATTCATCTTCTGGTAAGAATTTAGTTGATATTTCATGGTTTATTTAGGGTTTGTGGGAAGAAACATGCATGGATGACCCAAAGGATGAATGGATTTTCCCAGCCTCCAAGCCTAACTGGTGGGTAGGTGGTTCTAGAGGCATGGGCTCATTTTTGGTTGGAGTGGATGTTGCATGACTAGTGGAATTGGACACATAGTGCATGGAATCAATGTGAGCAACATGATGTGAGATTCTATTACGAGAATATTGAAGGGGGGATCAGTGTAGGAGAGTTGATCGATGGTGATGATGCATCCCTCATGTGGGAATATCATGACTCGAAAGAGGGGAGACACTGAAACAATCATGGCATAGATGAAATCATGACCGAAGATAATATTGTAATCCATCAGACCATCCATGACAACAACATTGATCAAAATTGCCTTACCACAAAACTCAATGGGGAGATTAGGTAAGATCCCAAAGGGAGAAAAAAGTCTACCATCAAAGGATCTTAACTCCATCATTGATGGGATAAGTGTAGGGGATCCTAGTTGTTTCCAAGATCATGAGGAAATAATGCATGAGGATGCCCCATCATCTATAATACACCGATAAACTATAAACTTGTTAATGATGACCTGTATTTGGAATGGCGAAGAAGATGGTAGTCGTGCTTGGATAAGTTGATCCAATCAAAGGTGATGGCTCGTAATGGGTGTGGGTATACATTTCTATTTTCCTGACAAGAATAGGGTCTAGTATACATTGTGTTACTAGAGGTGTAAGGGGTGCCTCGAAGTCTACATGATTGAACATTAGTCATGAGGTAGATTGGGTTTGAGGGGGGGTTACTGATCCATAATCGGATCCAGGAGCCTAACAGGGCTAAAAAAGGCTCAAAAATGAAAGTTCTCAGAATCAGAAAAAAACAATTCCATTGCGACCTACTCTTCGCGCTGATTCTGACCATATAATCACTTTCTCAAACAGGCATTGCATGCGAGAGTTATCACACTTTGACCATTTTCCCAAACAGGGAAAAAGTCAATAGGTCTAGTCAAATGCTAACATCAGCATGAAATCAACAGTGTTGACATGGAAAAGGAAGTTGATGACAAGTGGTAGCTTGACAGAAGGTGACTTGTCAGTGACAGGAATCCACCCAGCAGTTGGCAAGTGGTATTTGTTTGGCAAATTGTTGGGTACCACGTGGCCCAGTCATGGGCTTCCACGTGGCACCATGATATTGGTTAATGGTTGGTGGAAAAAGTTTTTTTGGATTCCATGGGGGTCGATCCCATGACCTCTTGGACCAGCCCAAATCTTGGCAAAGTCCCTATTACAAATGCACCCTTGTGATTCTTGTAATACCCAGCTCACTTTATTGTAAATAAAGTGAAATAAAGTTACAATGAGGCAAAAGGGGGCTGGGGCTAAGCCCCAACCCATGGTCTAAACATTGCATACGACCTCAACCAAGAAAAGGCAAGGCTCCTCCTCATGCACACGATCAAATGGATAAGCACCAACCCAAGGATCAGGGGATATCCCATAAAACCAGGGGGGCGTGCTCCAAAAGGGGCTTAGCCCAACTAAGACACCCTTCTTTTAGCCTTTGATCCTATGCATGCACATAAAGACCAGGAGCCAAGTTGCGCGCCTAGCCCATTTGGGCTACTCTGTGATTATTTTAACAGAAGTGGGTTTTTTTATATGGTTTTGGGATTTGTTTATGAGTTTTTAAGCCTATAATAGTGGATTTTGGCCATTTTTGGGAGATATTGGGCTCTTTTTTAGCCCAGATTTTGGGAGGAACTTGGGGAAGGATAACCAACTTCAGATATAAAAAAACCAGGCCTGTTTGAGGCCATAAAGGATAGTGAGATCAGAGTTATGATGGAGAAAAGCCAAGCCAAAGCCATTTTTATGCAGGGAAGTTGTTGAGGAGCAGACGCTTGCGGGGCATTTATGGGAGCTACACTCAGTGTTTTTCAGTGTCATTAGTTGTGTTGGATTTATGAGGTCAAGAAGAAAATAGTCAGGCCAGTATGAGATCCATTTGATGTACTTTTTCTGTACTATGCAAGCATTGAAGAATTAATAAAGAAGCCTCCCCCACTGAGACAAAGGCCCAGAGACGTAGGCAAATTTGTGTTGAACTCCGTTATCAGTTCTCTTGCTTTGGTTTGTTGTTCTTATTGCTTCAGTTCAGATCTGTATATTGTATTTTGGCTTCTATGTTTCCTCATTAAATTCATCCTCTTTCATTTAGCTTCTTAAATGGTTAATGAACACATGCAATTAATAACTCAACCACAATCATTAAAAGGTCTTTTCGGATCAAGTGGTATCAGAGCTAGTTGACATTTGGATTTGAGTTTTGCATGTTAAGCAGGGAAAAGATACAACATGGTGAAGGAGAGCTTGTTTAAGAGAAATCATTAATTGGATCGAGAAAGAGAGCTTCTCACAATGAGAAGATGGCATTGGAAGAAGGGCTTTCTTAGGATGAGAAAGAGTTTCAGAAAACTTTCCTTGCTATGTTGGAGACGGTGAAAGTTTTGTATGACGATTACTTGGAATGGAAAAGACCAAATCTTGGTGAATCTTCAAAGGGAAAAAGTGAAGAGGAAGAGGATCCTCCTCAGATTCCTCCTTCACCTCCACCATCACCTCCTTCTTCTCCTTCTTCTTCAAGTTCAAGTTCTAAATCTAATGCAAAGAAACATGTTCATAAACATAAGAATGAAATGCCATTGTTAAAACTTGATGTTAAATTTGAGTTACCCATATATGATGGTGACGTTAATGCAAAGAGACTTGACAATTGGGTCAAGCAAATGGAGGTTTACTGCAGTGTGCAACAGATCAAGGATGAGGCCACACAAATCAAGTTGTCATATTTGAGACTTGCAGGCACAACTCTCATCTGGTGGCAAAGCAAGTTGCAAAATGGAACGCAACAAGTGGGTAATGAATTTCCATCATGGAAAAACTTCATTTCTTCACTTAGGAAACAATTCTATCCTTTGGGTTATAAAGAAAAAGTGTTAATTGAATGACAATATTTAAAACTAAGAAAAGGACAAACGGTGCAAGAGTATACTGATGGCTTTCGAAAAATGGCATTGATGTTAGATATCCCTTTACATACACAGGAAACCCTTATGAAGTATATAGGAGGTTTACCTGCACATATTAGAAACACTATATTCATGTTTGGACCCACTAACCTTGATGAGTTTTTTGTTCAAAATACGTATATTGAAGCAGGAAAAGCAGGTGTGTCAGGGGAATCATCGTCTTCAAGGAAAGAGGACAAGAGGAAATGGCATGGAAAGAATTCAAATGGAGTGATGAGGAAGGAAGGGAAGCCCTCTTGCAAGCATTGCAAGAAAGAGGGACATGATAAGGAAAGATGTTGGAAGTTGCATCTCGAGAAGAGGCCAAAGTGGTTCAAGGAAAAGAAGGGAATGCAAACAGTGGAAACAACAATAAGACCCATAGACTTGGGATCGGATTCAAGTGATGAATCAAATATCTCATTGGTTGGTATGACAGGTAAAATTGGTGAAGGCATTGATTGTATAAGTAACTTGTTTCATATAAGGACCATCATGCGACACACTAAGATAGACACATTAATTGACAGTGGATCTCAAGATAATCTAATCTTAGAAGAATTGGTTAAGCAATTGGGGTTAAAAACACAAACTCATCATAATCCTTACACACTTTAATGGATAAGCAATCATCATCAAATGCACATAACAAAGCAGTGCACAATCAAAGTTGCAATTTCATCTAAGTATGTGGATGAGGTAATATGTGATGTAGTGTCATTAAGTGAATGTGGAATGGTCTTAGGTAGTCCATACTTATATGATCGTAAGGCAATCTTTTACAGGACAAAGAATCAATATCAATTAACTAAAGAAGGTCAATATTATGTGGTTCATGCTAATCATGTTAAGGAAAATAAAACACTTCAAACAATGGAACAATTAAATAAGGCAGTGCAAGAAAGAAACAAACCAATAATTGTTTCAAATGAAGTAATCGATCTTAAGAAAGAACAAGAAATGATTGTTGAATGGAAAATCAATCATAAGTTGCTTCAAGAAAAGCTCATGTCGTGCAAATATTTCAAGTATATCAGCTCATTTGTAGTTGTCTTTTTTATTCTATCATTAGTAATGTTGTCTACATGGATGATAGTGGCTTCAGTAAGATGTAACAGGGTTCAAATGGATAACAATACGCTGTCAGTTGTCATGATTGTGTTACAGTTGATCTTGATGAGACAGGTGCACAGGACGGAGTTCAGAGACATAGGACAAGTCGGGTGGCCTATCCTAATATTGTTGACTGGTCAGTAACCTTTTGGGGACCAAAAGGTCCTTTAGTGGGGAGGTGTGATCCAGAATCGGATCCAAGAGCCTGACAGGGCTCAAAAAGGCTAAAAAATGTAAGTTCTAAGAATCAGACGAAACCAATTCCATTGCGACCGTCTCTTCGCGCTGATTCCGGCCATATAATCACTTTCTCAAACAGGCACCGTTTGTGAGAGTTATCGCACTCTGACCATTTTCCCAAATAGGCAAAAAGTCATCAGGTCCAGTCAAATGCTGACATCAATAGTGTTGACATGGCAGAGGTAGTTGGCGACAAGTGGTATCCCGACAGAAGGTGAATGTTTAGTGATAGGAATCCACCCAGTTGTTGAGAAGTGGTATTTGTTTGGAAAATTGTTAGGTGCCACGTGGCCCAGTCATGGGCTACCACGTGGCACCATGATATTGGTTAATGGTTGGTGGAAAAAGTTTTTTTGGAGTCCATGGGGGTCGATCCCATGACCTATTGGACCAGCCCAAATCTTGGTAAAGTCCCTATTACAAATGCACCCTTGTGATTCTTGTAATACCCAACTCACTTTATTGTAAATAAAGTGAAAGAAAGTTACAATGAGGCAAAAGGGGGCTGGGGCTAAGCCCCAGCCCATGGTATAAACATTTCATACGACCTCAACCTAGCAAAGGGGAGGCTCCTCCTCATGTGTGCGCTCAAATGGATAAGCACCAACCCAAGGATCAGGGGATATACCATAAGACCAGGGGGCTGGGCTCCAAAAGGGGCTTAGCCCAGCTAAGGCACCCTTCTTTTAGCCTTTGATCCTATGCATGTGCATAAAGACCAGGAGCCAAGGTGTGCACCCAACCCCTTTGGGATACTCTGTGATTTGTTTTAACAAAAGTGGGTTTTTTTATATGGTTTTGGGATTCTTTTATGATTTTTTAAGCCTGTAATAATGGATTTTGGCCATTTTTGGGAGATATTGGGATCTTTTTGAGCTCAGATTTTGGGAGAAAGTTGGGGAAGGATAACCAAATTCAGATATATAAAATATAGGCCAGTTTGAGGCCATAAAGGATAGTGAGATCAGATTTATGCTGAAGCAAAGCCAAGCCAAAGCCATTTTTATGCAGGGAAGCTGTTGAGGAGCAGACGCTTGCGGGGCATTTCTGGGAGCTACACTTAGTCTTTTTCAGTGTCGTTAGCTGTGTTGGATTTCTAAGGTCAATAAGAACACAATGAGACCAGTATGATATCCATTTGATGTACTTTTTCTGTACTGTGAAAACATTGAAGAATTAATAAAGAAGCCTAACCCACTGAGACAAAGGCCCAGAGACGTAGGCAATTTTGTTTCGAACTCCATTATCACTTCTCTTGTTATGGTTTGTTGTTCTTATTGCTTCAGTTCAGATCTGTATATTGTCTTTTGGCTGCTATGTTTCCTCATTAAATTCATACTCTTCCATTCAGCTTCTTAAATAGTTAATGAACACATGCAATTAATAACTTAACCACAGTCATTAAAAGATATTTTCGGATCAGTTACCCATGTGAGGGGTAAAAAATATTTTTGACGTGTATGGAACCTCACCCGATGGAGTAATTTGTGCATGTTGGGGGAGGGGGCACATTGAAGTAGTGTAAGGAAAACTACTAATTTTATCGTGCTCTGTGCGCTCCAAATGAACTACTTGGACTAGCTCTTGAGTGAGTTCAGGGAATTGATGGGATGGGTGACCATAGATCTCACAAAATGGGTAAGGGTGATTAGTCCATGCATGGGTGGTACATATATGATTGGTTTGATTATAGTTTTGGTGGGAAGTATGAGTACCCCCATCTATACAATAATTTCCCCCATGCCATGGGAGATGATAGTAGGTGTTTCTCTTCTTACTCCTTGTGTGTGGTAGATGGCCAATAGAACTAGGAGAGGGGGCCAAAGTTTGTCCTAACTGGGAAGAAGAGGATGCGGCTATATATGGTAGGTTTTTTGGTCCTTCCATGGTGGTTGATGGTTGGAGAGCCAATTGTTGAAGAGGAATGGTTACTAGATGGGCATATGTTTTTGGATAGTGGTGCCTAGTGAGGTGGACCCAAGAAAATATAATCCTAAAAAATTAGTACTCATTGGTGTGTGTGTGTGTGTTGGTTGTGTTGATGTGTCATCCAAATTAGGAACACCTCAAAATATTGGGGGGAGGTTTTTTAGAAGTCTAGAATGGTGGGGATGTTGTGGTTCCCCTATGATTTTGGACTATATGTATATGTGTGCAAGTGGTAGTGAGAAAAATAAATGAACAAGTTCTTCGTTAAATGTGGACTATATCAACAATGTTTCAAAAGCTATATGTAATCAATCATTGATAATTATACATAAACAACCAACAATGTAATTTGGTTTGGGGTTTTATCCGTGTGGGGGAATAAAATGCATGTGTCCTAATAGACCTATCGTCCTTCCTCTAAAAAATCATTCGGCCTTCCAAAATCACTCAACAATGGGCCATGAATCCACCATAAGAGGAGCTAATGAAGGTATGAATAATCAATTATAATGAGGGGTGAAGGGTTCATATCCTGAAAGGACTGGCGATATTTTCCAGTAGCTTCTCAAAATCTGATTAAGGTGCGATTGGATCCCACAAACTCCACCTGGGTATATACAACCTAGATTTTGGCGACTAAGTCACCTCGATCAAGAACGACATTTAAATTTTCAGCCTCAGAAATCGATCACATAATGGATTCTTTCCAAGGGTTGGGTGACCCAAGGAGTCAGGCATAGAACAACTGAACCTCGACCTTTCACCATTCACTGGTGTCTCCCTGCTTTATGGTGTAGGAATGCTTGATTGGGAGGATTTTAGTATCATTATTCGCAACTTTCTAAGTTTCAAATTAGAAATGATGATGGGGATTTATTTGGATGCCTATCCCCAAAATCATAACTTAGACTACAATTTTATTTTGGTTTTCCTCATGTGGAGCTTAGAAAATGTGTTGATTATGGTTTTGTTTAGGATGTGAAAGTGGGTTGTGAGGTTGGAGTCATGGTCCAACCTCGTTGATTAAAAGTGTTCTACACAAAACTGTTTTTACTAAACAAATGAATCCCTTTTGATCCTCCCAGATCGCTTATCAATGCAAGAAGAAGAGCATTCTACGGTTTCAAGTATTTAATAAAAAACCTTTTGAATATATGATGTGTGCAAGAAGTGATGGTGAGTGATTAATTTAATAAGTTAAGTGAGCAAATTGTTGGCTTGTGGACATTGCTTGGTCCTTTACAATTGTTTCTTATTTCTAACTTACTATGTTTCACAAACAATCCTTGCTGAAATTGGAAAATCCCAAAGTAACTAGCACGATGGACATGTGGGTCCTCATTTGTGAACTTTAATCTCCCTAGAATGTTTTCTAATCGAAGAAAGCTTTGAAACTATTCCTACATTGTAAACATGTGGGCATGTGTGGGCCCTTACATTGGTTTATACTTCCTAGGTGGTTTACTCTAAAAATTTGAAACTATCCTAAGATTGTGCACATGTGGGCTCTTACAAATATTTTAGGTTATGTTTCAACAAAGAAAACTAAAGAGGTATTTGCCTCTCCTAAAATGATTGATCTTAGTTGAAAAAAA
>SNQJ01S0018058.1:22425-45725 GCA_010110895.2 Picea sitchensis | reverse complement strand
TATTCTTCGTTCAATTAATTAATGTATAATTTGAACTATCCCATCTTGATGGTCCAACTAAGTCAAGTGTAATCCAATGGATCTTTGCTTTCATTAATAAAATACCACATTTCTAATGCATAATTATAGATATATGATATCATTAAAATAAAGTTAAATTATCAATGTATGTATGTTAATAATGTTGACAATTGCTTGGCTTTTGTTTGAATTGCTAAAGGTTGTTAAGGCTACCGCGAAGAAACTAATCTGTGAGAGGGGACATTGACAGTACGTACATAAATGATTTATTGAGTACGTTGAATAAAATAGTAAACTTCCTTTTATTGTATTTTAAAATGAAAAAATGGAAAATTATTTAATTTCTTCTTATAGAATTTGAAAATATGACAATTTTTTTAAGATTACACTACCAATATATTTTTGAATTAGATCACATGTTTTAATTTTTTATCCAAATCATGTGAAATTTATTGAAAAAATTAGTCTGGGATAATCTCAATCATCCTTGTTTGACTAAACTTGAAAAGACATGATAACTTAAATTAAATTTATGTTAATTCTAAATTTATGAAACATTAAAAGGATTAAAATTCAAATGTCATATTTTAATGATTTAGAGATACAAAAAAATTGAGAGTACACACTGACATAGGGGGAAATAATATAGTTTATTGTTCAACCAATAATGGAGAAATTGTTACAAGTCTCATTGAAGAACCTCCCAGGCTTATACATTAAAAAAAAAATACTGAAGTGTTTTTCAGATATATGGAAAGACAAACTCTTGAGGAACTATCCAGAAAATGTAACTGACAGGTATGTGTTCTCACCACTCAACAATATCCACCTTGAAAACAATTTTCTTGATACCTTACCCAATGAATCAATCATCACCTTTCCCGCAAGCCAAGATAAGCTAAACACCACCGCAACTTCTATTACACTATTGGTTGCGAGAACATGTCTTCATAGTTTTCTCTAGTATGGACCACTCTACCTCCTATGAATCAATATAACCATTGGATAAATCACTGCAACCACTCTAGGTGATGCTCATGCTTCTAAGATAGGAAACCACCCATTTCCATGCTCTTTACCTAGTTTTTCCATGTTTCCACTCAAAACACCAACTGCATATAAAATATTTGAAAATTCCACCACAAAAATCATTCTTCATACTATAATTACACAAGGTACATAAGACATATAATCATTTTATTCTTTACTACTATGACATAAGCTTGAAGAAATTTTACAACGGAAGATAAAAGTGATATTGATCGATTTCACAATGTTCATACTAAACCTCATCAGTGTTTTCACCAAACTTTTCTTGTGATAACCACATATTACCATTTTTCCCGTATTTGTGTACTTCCATGCTGAAGATTTTATTTTGTTGCTCCTAGATTCTTCATAAAAAATCATAGCCAATTGAGCCTTTAGCCTGTTGAACTCAACCATGTTTTTCTTGCAACAATCATATCATCAACATAACACCAAGATAATGAATATCCCATTGAAAATTTTGAAATAAAAGAATTATCATATTGATTTATTAAGAAACTTTGGCTCACCGTGAAGGAACAAAACATCTTGTACAATTGTCTAGTTACCTTAGACCATACAATGATTCACTGAGTTTGCAAAAAAATCTCTCTTTGTGATCCTAAACAACACCTGACTATTCCATTTGTTTGGGTTCTTTTGTCATAAGAGTGAGAAAAATAGAGTCCCTTAACTACCCTAGTAAGCTAACAAGGTATAACAAAAAGATGGTTAGCAAGTTAGTGGACCTGCAAGTTAGAAACGAAACACAAAGAAAGAAAACATCAACTAAGAATGAGAAACAAAATAAACTAATATAAACAAGTGATGCATGAAATTGAAGACATGAAATGGTTACCCAATAGAGATGAATCTTCAAATTGAGTGCACCAAGAGGATAAATATGGGACAATGAATCCCCTATTCCTCTTAAGGGAGGGTGCTTTGATCCCTAAAAAAACTAGAGCTATTACTCTCCATTGGTAAGTATACACTAGTGAAAATTACCCAAATCTTAGATTCACAAGAGCTGTGAAGCTTGATCAATGCTACACTAGTTCAAAACTAATGATTCAAGGGAAAGATGGATTTCTCCAAGAGAATTTTGAACAACATAACAATGCTATGGATTATTCCTCTTTTTTTCATGCAATGATCCTCTATTTATAGGAAGATGGAAATATATTTTTCAACTAGTTACAAGTGTGAATGGGAGGCCTTTGGAGGTACCTCCCAACCCTTTTAGCGATCCCAAGGAGGAATTTTAGGGATATTTTTGGGTATGGTCGAGATCTACTTCATCCTAGAAGTGGTTGAGGCCTGAACAAAACTATCAATGCACCATTTCTGCATACACGCAGGTTTCCTCACTGTCAGTCACTCACTCCATGCAATGTGTGTGTCATACACCATGTTATCTTCCACACGTTGTCTTTGTCGAATGTGTGAAAAAATTCATGATCTTTTTTTCATAGTTTTGTGGGCATCTTGCCAATTTGGATGTGATCCTTCCATAATTATTGGTAGTATGTTATGTTGGGTTTTTCATCCATTGTTTGTATTTTTCAGAGAAATTATTTGGCGATAACAGATGCCTCCTGATGTGTGAGGTTATGAGAATACGTATAGCTGAAATACATTAATTTTTCTTTCTGTTGAAATTGTTGTAATAATAGGAGAGTTGTAATTTTTGTTGAAGAGGGATGGTAGGCAGTCCCATTAGAGGAAGAGGGGATTTATATAGTAGTGTAAAAAATTCTCCGAAAACTGAAATAAAAAGGTGTATATTTGTACAAATGAGGTGGGCATGCCCCATGCTCATTTCATTAAACGAAAACAATAGGAGTGCAAATGAATTTTTTTGATGAAATGTATATTTGCATCGCCCTCGGGGGAATAAACAATGACATATGATTGTTCTGGGGAATGAACTATCTCTAAATCGAGTGGTGAATGAATCAGAGGCATTGATGGCCTATCAAATTCAGAGGTATTCAATCGCTACTGAAAACTGCAATGATCACATAGTAAGAACCACCGTAATATGAAACTTTGTTGGAGTCGAATGTTATGTGGATCAACGACATCGAAAATAAATAATGACTCTTTATATTCCATCCGATACTTCTCATTGATAATGTAATGAGAGACAATATACTTCCACGTTCCTGGAAAGGTATGTTGATGTTGACAGGGAAGGGGGTGTGACTGTAAGAATCAAAGCACTTCTTGACATCGATTTGATCAAAATGGCATCAAGGACTCTATGGGGAAAATATGGATGAAATGGTGACATGAACGAAGCTCAAACTGTATGGGACATAAGAAATTCCATTGGTTGGGGGAAAATGGGATGATGGAAGAAACCGTAAAATATGATCTGGTGTCAGGGGGATGACCAAATGGTAGGTAAACTGTGTTGAATGGATGACATTGCAAAAGAGGATGAAAAGGCATAATACATATATT
Source organism: Picea sitchensis (assembly GCA_010110895.2). Lineage (NCBI taxonomy): Eukaryota > Viridiplantae > Streptophyta > Pinopsida > Pinales > Pinaceae > Picea > Picea sitchensis. The sequence goes on along the minus strand of SNQJ01S0018058.1, from coordinate 42,206 downwards.
TGGGACAAGGGTGTCGGTGATAGTCATTATTTGTCCATGATAGGGAAATATTTGTAGATATGGTGATGAAAATTGAATTCCCCAACCAAAGGTGGCATGGGTTGTTGTGTGCCAAGGAAAAATACACCACCGGCTGTGATGGAAAAAATCTATTCTACCTGTTGAAATTTGAAATGTGGTTTATACAATTACCAAATAAATAAAGAATAATTGGGTTGAAATTACACATACAGAAATGGGTGCCCCAATGAAGAATGCCCTGGCCTCATGGGACACAAGTAGGGGAATGTAATTAATTAAGGGTGGGTGCCCCATGGGTGGGTTTCTGTACCAGGTAGATGGATTGAGGATGAAGTTGCAGATGAGAAATTGATGTTGGAGGACATGGAGGGTTAATGATAATGCATAGGTGCATTTAATGTAACTAAGAACATGATGTGGGATTCCATAATGGGGTGGTTATCATGATGGTGAGGAAGAAGTATGAAAATCTTACTATGGGGTGTAACACTACCAAGATTCCTGATCCTAATGGATAAAACATCAGGAGTGTCAATATTTCAAGGGGTAAATATATGTGGGACAACTCATGGAGGTGAGAATGCTATTGGTTGAGAGTACTAGAATGCAATGGAGGTGATGGTATTGCAGAGTCAGGTGTGGGGATCCTAAGGATACATTTCAAGGGGTGTAACTGGGATATGCACCTGTTTGTAGAGGGCATGAGTGGATGGCAGTTTTGAACATAGACCTGAATGAGCCATAGGGTGGACAAGAATGAATGTGTTGTATATTGTTGGAGAAAGTACCTGTACACACAATCATAAATTACTTGAAGTGAAAAATATTTGAGGATAAAGAACATATGATAGTTATTTGATAGAAATGATAGTGAGTAAGCGTACCTGATCTTTTGAAATTGGTGGGAAAAATGGTCCCTTGATGAACATTTTGGGTGTCCCTCGAAGGAGACCAAGGAACAATGACTTCCTAGAAGAGGCAATCCCTAAAGGAGGGTAGGGAACGATGAGTTCCTATAAAAAGGCACTACCTAAGGGAGGCGAGGGAACAATGAGTTCATGAAAAAGGAACTCCTTGAAGTAGTTCATGGAAGAATGATTTCCTGGAAAAGGAACTCCCTGAAGGAGGCCAGGGAACCATGGGTTCACGAACAAGGCCCTTCCTACTGGAGGCCAGCGAACGATGGTTTCCTAAAAAAGGAAATCCTTTTTGGAGGCCATGGAACGACGAGTTCTTGGAAAATGAACTCCCTAAAGGAGGTCGTGGAACAATGAGATCTTGGAAAAGGTACTCCCTGAAGGAGGCCAGGGAACCATGGGATCCCAGACAAGGTCCTCCCTACTGGAGGACAAGGAATGATGGGTTTCTAAAAAAGGAACTCCTTAAAGGAGGCTATGGAACAATGAGTTCTGGGAAAAGTCACTCCCTAAAGTAGGCTAGAGAATCATGGGTTCCCAAACAAGGCCCTCCTTAATGAAGTCCAAGGAATGATGGGTTCCTGAGAAAGGAACTTCCTAAAGGAGGTCACAAAACAATGAGTTCTTGGAAAAGGAATTCCCTTAAAGAGATCAGGGAACCATGGGTTCCTGAAAAAGGAAATCCCTAAGGGAGGCCATGGAAAAATGTGATCCTGAGAAAGGCACTACCTGAAGGAGGTCAAGGAACCATGAGTTCCTAAAAGAGGCTCTCCTTAAGGGAGGGTATTGAACAATGGGTTCTTGAGAAAGGAACTCCCTGAAGGAGGCTAGGGAATCATGCTTTCCTGAAAAATGCACTCCCTAAGGGAGGCCATGTTTCCCTATTGGGGAATTGAAAATGACTAAGGCTAAGGGGGCTTTTCCACAAGAAGTAATGAAATTATCTTGGTGGATCATTTCGATTTAGGCTATTTGGCTTGTAATCACATGATGTCTAGGGGCACTCGACACAAGGTGGTTCTATAATGGTTCCCATGAAGGGTATATTGTGGGATGGTGTTGTGTCGAGAGCTAGGTCTTATGGGACCAAGGTGGTAAGTGGTACTACCCCCTGTATTATGATATGAGGACTGGGGGAAGGGTTGGTGCCAAATACCCAATATTATGAACCAAAGGTAAAATAAGAAGCAATTTAAAGTTGAACATCCGTAAAAGAGGATCTGAAATAGTGCATCAGATCCATTATTTTGTGTGATATCTGTTGGGGGGTTTGGGATTTCAAATTTTGTGGAGACATCTCATATATGGGCATGAATTTATGGAACTAGAGTCTCTGATATCCCTATCAATGAAAATATATGATCTTATTTGATAGGGAGTAATGACCTTATCAATGAATATAATATTAGAGGGTGCACCAATTGAATTGTTAGGAACCTGCCAGTAGTGCATAGGAGAACCTAGATGGAGGTTATCACTAGAATTACTAGAAGAAGTAGTGGCCTAAAATAATTATTCATCTTCTGGTAAGAATTTAGTTGATATTTCATGGTTTATTTAGTGTTTGTGGGAAGAAACATGCATGGATGACCCAAAGGATGAATGGATTTTCCCAGCCTCCAAGCCTAAGTGGTGAGCAGGTGGTTCTAGAGGCATGGGCTCATTTTTGGTTGGAGTGGATGTTGCATGACTAGTGGCATTGGACACATAGTGCATGGAATCAATGTGAGCAACATGATGTGAGATTCTATTATGAGAATACTGAGGGGGGGATCAGTGTAGGAGAGTTGATCGATGGTGATGATGCATCCCTCATGTGGGAATATCATGACTCGAAAGAGGGAAGACACTAAAAAAATCATGGCATAGATGAAATCATGACCAAGGATAATATTGTAATCCATCAGACCATCCATGACAAAAACATTGATCAAAATTGTCTTACCACCAAACTCAATGGGAAGATTAGGTAAGATCCCTAAGGGAGAACAAATTCTACCATCAAAGGATCTTAACTCCATCATTGTTTGGATAAGTGTAGCGGATCCTAGTTGTTTCCAAGCTCATGAGGAAATAATGCATGAGGATGCCCCATCATCTATAATACACCGATAAACTATAAAGTTGTTAATGATGACCTGTATTTGGAATGGGGAAGAAGATGGTATTCGTGCTTGGATAAGTTGATCCAATCAAAGGTGATGGCTCGTAATGGGTGTGGGTATACATTTCTATTTTCCTGACAAGGATAGGGTCTAGTATACATTGTGGTACTAGAGGTGTAAGGGGTGCCCTGAAGTCTACATGACTGAGCATTAGTCATGAGGTAGATTGGGTTTGAGGGGGGGTTACTGATCCATAATCGGATCCAGGAGCTTGACAGGGCTCAAAAAGGCTCAAAATTGAATGTTCTCAGAATCCGACAAAACCAATGCCATTGCGACCTACTCTTTGTGCTGATTCCAGCCATATAATCACTTTCTCAAACGGGTGTCGTATGCGAGAGTTATCGCACTTTGACCATTTTCCCAAACAGGCAAAACGTCAACAGGTCTAGTCAATTGCTGACATCAGCATGAAATCCGTAGTGTTGACATGGCAGAGGAAGTTGGTGACAAGTGGTATCCCGACAAAAGGTGACTTGTCAGTGACAGGAATCCACCCAGCAGTTGACAAGTGGTATTTGTTTGGCAAATTGTTGGGAGCCACGTGGCACCATGATATTGGTTAATGGTTGGTGGAAATTTTTTTTTTGGAGTCCATGGGGGTCGATCCCATGACTTGTTGGACCAGCCCAAATCTTGGCAAATTCTCTATTACAAATATCCCCTTGTGATTCTTGTAATACCTAACTCACTTTATTGTAAGTAAAGTGAAATAAAGTTACAATGAGGCAAAAGGGGGCTGGGGCTAAGCCCCAACCCATGGTCTAAACATTGCATATGACCTCAACCCAACAAAGGGGAGGCTCCTTCTCATGCGCATACTCAAATGGGTAAGCACCATCCCAAGGATCAAAGGATATCCCATAAGACCAGGGGGGCGCGCTCCAAAAGGGGCTTAGCCCAGCTAAGGCACCCTTCTTTTAGCCTCTGATCCTATGCATGCACATAAAGACCAGGAGACAAGGTGCACGCCCAGCCCCTTTGGGATACTCTATGATTCTTTTAACAGAAGTGGGTTTTTTTATATGGTTTTGGGATTTTTTTATGATTTTTTAAGCTTGTAATAGTGGATTTTGGCCATTTTTGGGAGATATTGGGCTCTTTTTGAGCCCAGATTTTGGGAGGAAGTTGGTGAAGGATAACCAACTTTAGATCTTTAAGAAACAGGCCTGCTTAAGGCCATAAAGGATAGTGATATTAGAGTTATGCTGGAGCAAATCCAAGCCAAAGCCATTTTAATGCAGGGAAGTTGTTGAGGAGAGGACACTTGCGGGGCATTTATGGGAGCTACACTCAGTCTTTTTCAATGTCATTAGTTGTGTTGGATTTATGAGGTCATTCAAAACATAGTGAGGCCAGTATAAGATCCATTTGATGTACTTTTTCTGTACTGTGCAAGCATTGAATAATTAATAAAGAGGCCTCCCCCACTGAGACAAAGGCCCAGAGATGTAGGCAATTTTGTGCCGAACTCCATTATCACTTCGCTTGTTATGGTTTTCTTTTCTGATTTCTTTAGTTCAGATCTGTATATTGTCTTTTGGATGCTATGTTTCCTCATTAAATTCATCCTCTTTCATTCATCTTCTTAAATGGTTAATGAACACATGCAATCAATAACTCAACCACAGTCATTAAAAGATATTTTTGTATCATGTGGTATCAGAGCTAGTTGACGTTTGGATTTGAGTTTTGCATGTTAACCAGGGAAAAGCTACAACGTGGTGAAGGTGATATTTTTGTAGAGAATCCATTAATTGGATTGATAAAGAGAACTTATCACAGCGAGAAGATGGCATTGGAAGAAGGGATTTCTCAGGATGAGAAAGAGTTTCAGAAAACTTTCCTTGCTATGCTAGAGATGGTGAAAGTTTTGTATGAGGATTACTTGGAACAGAAAAGACCAAATCTGGGTGAATCTTCAAAGGTAAGAAGTGAAGAGGAAGAGGATCCTCCTCAGATTCCTCCTTCACCTCCACCATCACCTTCTTCTTCTCCTTCTTCTTCAAGTTCAAGTTCTAAATCTAATGCAAAGAAACATGTTCATAAACATAAGAATGAAATGCCATTGTTAAAACTTGATGTTAAATTTGAGTTACCCATATATGATGGTGAAGTTAATGTAGAGAGACTTGACAATTGGGTCAGGCAAATGGAGGTTTACTGCAGTGTGCAACAGACCAAGGATGAGCCCACACAAATCAAGGTTGCATCTTTGAGACTTGCAGGCACAACTCTCATCTGGTGGAAAAGCAAGTTGCAAAACAGAACGCAACAAGTGGGTAATGTATTTCCATCATGGAAAAACTTCATTTCTACACTTGGGAAACAATTCTATCCTTTGGGTTATAAAGAAAAAGCATTAATTGAATGGTAATCTTTAAAGCTAAGAAAAGGACAAACGGTGCAAGAGTATACTGATGGCTTTCGAAAAATTGCATTGATGTTAAATATCCCTTTACATACACATGAAACCCTTATGAAGTATATAAGAGGTTTACCTGCACATATTAGAAACACTGTATTCATGTTTAGACCCACTAACCTTGATGAGTTTTATGTTCAAGATAGGTATATTGAAGTAGGAAAAGTAGGTGTGTCAGGGGAATCATCGTCTTCAAGGAAAGATTACAAGAGGAAATGGCATGGAAATAATTCAAATGTAGTGACGAGGAAGGAAGGGAAGCCCTCTTGCAAGCATTTCAAGAAAGAGGGACATGATGAGGAAAAATGTTGGCAGTTTCATCCCAAGAAGAGGCCAAAGTGGTTCAAGGAAAAGAAGGGAATGGAAATAGTGGCATTGACAACAAGACCCATAGACTTGGGATTGGATTGAAGTGATGAATCAAAGATCTCATTGGTTGGTATGACAGGTAAAATTGGTGAAGGCATTGATTGTATAAGTAACTTGTTTCATATAAGGACCATCATGCGACACACTAAGATAGACACATTAATCGACAGTGGATCTCAAGCTGATCTAATCTCAGAAGAATTGGTCAAGAAATTGGGGTTAAAAACAAAAACTCATCATTATCCTTACAAACTTTAATGGATAACAAATCATCATCAAATGCACATAACAAAGAAGTGCACAATCAAATTTGAAATTTCATCTAAGTATGTGGACAAGGTAATATGTGATGTAGTGTCATTAAGTGAATGTGGAATGGCCTTAGGTAGTCCATACTTATATGATCATAAGGCAATCTTCTACGGGACAAAGAATCAATATCAATTAACCAAAGAAGGTCAAGATTATGTGGTTCATGCTCATCATGTTAAGGAAAATAAAACACTTCAAATAATGGAACAATTAAATAAGGCAGTGCAAGAAAGAAACAAACCAATAATTCTTTCAAATGAAGTAATCGATCTTAAGAAAGAATAAGAAATGATTGTTGAATGGAAAATCAATCATAAGTTGCTTCAAGATAAGCTCATGTCGTGCAAATATTTCAAGTATATCAGCTCATTTGCATTTGTCTTTTTGATGCTATCATTAGTAATTTTGTCTACATGGATGATAGTGGCTTCAATAAGATGTAACAGGCTTCAAATGGCTAACAATATGCTGTCAGTTGTCATGATTGTGTTACAGTTGATCTTGATGAGACAGGTGCACAGGACAGAGTTCAGAGACAGAGGATAAGTCAGGTGGCCTATACCGAGCTTGTTGACTGATCAATAACCTTTCGGGGACCAAAAGATCCTCTAGTGGGGAGGTGTGATCCAAAATCGAATCAAGGAGCCTGACAGGGCTCAAAAAGGCTAAAAAATGAAAGTTCTAATAATCGGAAGAAACCAATTCCATTGCGACTGAATCTTTGCACTGATTCCAGCCATATAATCACTTTCTCAAATGGGCACCGTATGCGAGAGTTATCGCACTCTGACCATTTTCCCAAACAGACAAAAAGTCAACAGGTCCAGTCAAATGCTAACATCAGCATGACATCAACAGTTTTGACATGGAAGAGGCTGTTGACGACAAGTGGTATCCTGACAGAAGGTGAATGGTCAGCGACAAGAATCCACCCAGTAGTTGACAAGTGGTATTTCTTTGGCAAATTGTTGGGTGCCATGTGGCCCAATCATGGGCTACCACGTGGCACCATGATATTGGTTAATGGTTGGTGGGAATTTTTTTTTTGGAGTCCATGGGGGTCGATCACATGACCTCTTGGACCAGCCCAAATCTTGGCAATGTCCCTATTACAAATGTTCCCTTGTGATTCTTGTAATACCTAGCTGACTTTATTGTAAATAAAGTGAAATAAAGTTACAATGAGGCAAAAGGGGGATGGGGCTAAGCCCCATCGCATGGTCTAAACATTGCATACGACCTCAACCTAGAAAATGGGAGGCTCCTCCTCATGCACACGCTCAAATGGATAAGCACCAACCCAAGGATCAGGGGATATCCCATAAGACCAGGGGGGCGGGCTCCAAAAGGGGCTTAGCCCAGCTAAGGCACCCTTCTTTTAGCCTTTGATCCTATGCATGTGCATAAAGACCAAGAGAAAAGGTGCACACCCAACCCCTTTGGGATACTCTGTGATTTTGTTAACAGAAGTGGGTTTTTTTATATGGTTTTGGGATTTTTTTATGATTTTTTAAGCCTGTAATAGTGGATTTTGGCCATTTTTGGGAGATATTGGGCTCTTTTTGAGCCCAGATTTTGGGAGGAAGTTGGAGAATGATAACCAAATTCATATCTATAAAAACCAAGCCTGTTTATCTCCATAAAGGACAGTGATATTAGAGTTATGCTGAAGCAAAGCCAAGCCAAAGCCATTTTTATGCAGGGAAGCTGTTGAGGAGCAGACGCTTGCGGGGCATTTCTGGGAGCTACACTTAGTCTTTTTCAGTGTCGTCAGTTGTGTTGGATTTTTGAGTTCAAGAAGAACATAGTGAGACTAGTATGATATCCATTTGATGTAATTTTTATGTACTATGAAAGCATTGAATAATTAATAAAGAAGCCTCCCCCACTGAGACAAAGGCCCGAAGACGTAGGCAATTTTGTGCCGAACTCCATTATCACTTCTCTTGTTATGGTTTTATGTTCTTATTGATTTAGTTCAGATCTATATATTGTCTTTTGGCTTCTATGTTTACTCATTAAATTAATCCTCTTTCATTAAGCTTCTTAAATGGTTAATGAACACATGCAATTAATAACTCAACCACAATCATTAAAAGATCTTTTCGGATCAGTTACCCATGTGAGGGGTAAAAAATATTGTCGAGGTGTATGGAACATCACATGATGGATTAATTTGTGCATGTTGGGGGAGGGGGCACATTGAAGTAGTGTAAGGAAAACTACTAATTTTATCGTGCTTTGTGCGCTCCAAATGAACTACTTGGACTAGCTCTTGAGTGAGTTTAGGGAATTGATGGGATGGGTGACCATAGATCTCACAAAATGGGAAAGGGTGATTATTCCATGCATGGGTGGTACATATATGATTGGTTTGATTGTATTTTTGGTGGGAAGTATGAGTACCCCCATCTGTACAATAATTTCCCCCATGCCATGGGAGATGATAATAGGTGTTTCTCTTCTTACTCCTCGTGTATGGTAGATGGCCAATAGAACTAGGAGAGGGGGCCAAAGTTTTTCCTAACTGGGAAGAAGAGGATGGGGCTATATATGGTAGGTTTTTTGGTCCTTCCATGGTGGTTGATGGTTGGAGAGCCAATTGTTGAAGAGGAATGGTTACTAGATGGGCGGATTTTTCTGGATAGTGGTGCCTAGTGAGGTGGACCCAAGAAAATATAATCCTAAAAAATTGGTACTCATTGGTGTGTGTGTGTATTGGTTGTGATGATGTGTCATCAAAAATTAAGAACACCTCACAATAATGGGGGGAGATTTTTTAGAAGTCTAGAATGGTGGGGATGGTGTGCTTCCCCTATGATTCTGGACTATATGTATATGTGTGCAAGTGGTAGTGAGAAAAATAAATGAACAAGTGCTTCATTAAATGTGGACTATATCAACAATGTTTCAAAAGCTATATGTAATCAATCATTGATAATTATACATAAACAACCAACAATGTAATTTGGTTTGGGGTTTTATCTGTGTGGGGGAATAAAATGCACATGTCCTAATAGACCTATCGTCCTTCCTCAAAAAATCATTCGGCCTTCCAAAATCACTCAACAGTGGGCCATGAATCCACCGTAAGAGGAGCTAATGAAGGTATGCATAATGAATTATAATGAGGGGTGAAGGGTTCATATCTTGAAAGGACTGGCAATATTTCCCAATAGCTTCTCAAAATCTGATTAAGGTGCGATTGCATCCCACAACCACCACCTGGGTATATACAACCTAGATTTTGGCGACTAAGTAACCTCGATCAAGAACGACATTTAGATTTTCAGCCTCAGAAATCGATCACATAATGGATTCTTTCCAAGGGTTGGGTGACCCAAGGAGTCAAGCATAGAACAACTGAACCTCGACCTTTGACCCTTCACTGGTGTCTCATTGCCTTATGGTGTAAGAATGCTTGATTGGGAGGATTTTAGTATCATTATTCTCAACTTTCTAAGTTTCAAGATAGAAATGATGATGGGGAGTTATTTGGAAGCCTATCCCCAAAATCATAACTTAGACTATAATTTTATTTTGGTTTTCCTCATGTGGAGTTTAGAAAATGTGTTGATTATGGCTTCGTTTAGGATGTGAAAGTGGGTTGTGAGGTTGGAGTCATGGTCCAACCTTGTTGATTAAAATTGTTCTGCACAAAACTGTTTTTACTAAACAAATGAATCCCTTTTGATCCTCCCAGATCACTTATCAACGCAGGAAGAAGAACATTCTACGGTTTCAAGTATTTAATAAAAATCCTTTTGAATATATGATGTGTTCAAGAAGTGATGGTGAGTGATTAATTTAATAAGTTAAGTGAGCAAATTGTTGGCTTGTGGACATCTCTTGGTCCTTTACAATTGTTTTTTATTTCTAACTTACTATGTTTCACAAACAATCCTTGCTGAAATTGGAAAATCCCAAAGTAACTAGCACGATGGACATGTGGGTCCTTACTTATGAACTTTAATCTCCCTAAAATGTTTTCTAATCGAAGAAAGCTTTGAAACTATTCCTAGATTGTAAACATGTGGGCATGTGTGGGCCCTTACAATGGTTTATACTTCCGAGGTGGTTTACTCTAAAAATTTGAAACTATCCTAAGATTGTGCACATGTGGGCCCTTACAAATATTTTAGGTTATGTTTGAACAAAGAAAACTAAAGAGGTATTTGCCTCTCCTAAAATGATTGATCTTAGTTGAAAAAAAAGTGAGCAAACTAAGAGGTATTGGCCTATCCTAAAATGATTGATTTTAAAGGGAGATGAGGGTTTCTTCGAGCAATCTCTTTTTCTGATTTTCAAGGTCACACAAGGGTGTGAGGAGAGATAATACTCCAAGATTGTCTAAATATCCTTCTAGTCTTGAATTAATGTGATGTATTTTTAAAAGAAAAACTTTTAATGAAATTCAAATACTAAATGTTCAACCATCCATGTGGCAGCCAGGGAAATCTAAAAGATACTATGGTTCTTTTTAATCCCCCTAGAAGTCTATGTGTGACTAAGTTATATATGCAGGAATGAATCCCAAGCCTTCTTTGCATGGGTTTTAAAAAGTACATAACATAAATCTAAGTTGCCGAAGAAAAAAAAGTTGCCCAAACGTGCGAATCTGCACTGGTTTTGACTTGACAATCATGCAGTCCACGTGGATTTTCTGGTAAAAAATCCACGTGGATATGCATGGTCAGCGCGACACATGCATAAAAATGGCAGGACACAAAATTGAAATAAATTCAACCAACACAAGGCTGAGTTGTAGTATGTAAAGGGTAGGATAGGCCAGTTTTGGATCCTTCAAACGCCAGAAAGTGAGAATAACAAATCTAATAGCCTACTTGAGGAGGAATTCAGATTCCAATCCAAAGTATGGTCGCCAAATTATTTTGGTTCATTTTTCATAAGGGTGAGCAAAAAAGAGTCCCTCAACTACCCTAGTAAGCTAACAAGGTATAACAGAAAGATACTTCGCAAGTTAGTAAACCCTCAAGTTAGAAAATAAAATACAAAGAAAGAAAATAACAACTAAAAATGATAAACAAAATAAAATAACATAAACAAGTGATGCATGAAATTGAACATATAAAATAGTTACCCAATAGAACTGAGTTTAGATTAATCTATTAGAAAAATAATTTTATAACTAAACATTTTAAAACAAATATTTACAATAGTTATACGTTTTACATGCCTTAACATTTGTAAGCATACATAACATTTAAAATGGAAGATTCTTGAGTATATGAAATCCTATATATTAGTTTTACTTTTTGGTTGTTTGTCACACTCACATGCCTAAACATATGTAATACAGTGTCTTTCAGTTAAAAACAAAACTCCCTAGTATATAAAATATGTTTTTTGAAAAGACAATATATTATTTTGTATGTATCATTTTTTAATATATTATTTTTTAATATATCACTTACATATTTTAATATATTTATTTTTTAATGTATCACTTACATTTTTTATTTTATTTTACTATAAACTAAGACTTTGATGATTTAATTTTCAACCCGGCTTCGTATATATTTTTTCTTTCTTTATAAGCTACTTCTTACATATTTTATTTTATTTTATTATAATTTAAGACTTTGAAGATTTAGTTTTCAACCCCATTTCATATATATATATATCCCTTATAAGTTGATTAAAGAAAAATTTCCAATAAATAATAGTTGTTTAGTTGTTTTATGAAATGGTATTTTTTTTTTAGGAATTTAGATATAATTTATATTAATTACTATTTTTTGTTATTTAAAATTTATTTTTGAATATAGAAATAGATTCAACTTATTAAAAAATCTTGAAAAATCTAAATTATATAGAAATAATTACTCAAATTTCAAAAAAAAATCTTTATTTCATAAAATATTTAACAACTTACATCATTCAAATATATTAAACTTATCATTCAAATATACTAAACCTATCATTCTCCTTTATAATAGAACGTCATTGTCTACCTTGTTTTTCTTTAATATCTTTCCTCGAACTTATTGGAACTATCTAATTATTTAATTAGACTAATTTTTTGTATAACATCATTGCCTACCTTTTTCCTTTTTAATGTATTCCCTCTAACTTATTGGAACGACCTAATTATTTAAATACACTAGAAAAACTTCTAACATGCCAACACTATTTATATGTATAATACCATATATCTACAACCCATCCTTAATTATGTACTCAATATCTACCACTGCTGTTTCAGTTACAAAATACAATAAGTTATTTTTGAAGTACATATACATTTTGTGGATGTTAAAAACACTAAACAATCTCGTCAAGGAGTAATAGTAGTTGTTTGAAAATTTGACCTCGTAACCATAATACTTAACTATTCAAATTAATCCACCAAGTTAGCTAATTTTTTTTATTTTTGTTATCTATAATATAAATAGATTATTTATTTAAAAAAAAACATCTTAAAATTTTTTAAGATTTTATTTTCTTGTTTATGAGTTTATATTTGAGATTACAATTTTTGGTTTTGAACATTTACAAATTTTAATGGGAAAAGTGGTATTGATAAAGGTATCAATAATATACGTCTAGGTAAATATTCTCATTAATATGTTGTCTAGACAATGAGAGAGTAGAAGTTTAACGTCTAGGTAAAGATGCTCATTAATATGTTGTGTAGACAATGAGAGAGTAGAAGCTCAAATGAAAGTTATATGTACATTATATGTGAATAAAAATGAAAAAATAAAAAAGTTTTTTAATAATTGATAAAAAATAATAATTTTTATTATTGTAAAATATAATTTTAAACAATATTTTGTAAAATAATGAAAATTAAAAATTAAAAACAATTATTTATAAGTAAATTACAAGGCTATTTATAAAAAAAATTCAAATAAAGACCATCCATAAAATAATTGAATTTTTCTAATTAAGTGGAAGCAAATTACAACACTATCCCTAAAACACTTTAAATGAAACATTTAGATGTACTATCATATAAATTACAAATTATCCATAAAACACTATCTAACTGACTTAGTTACTTAAAATAATAGGCGAATTGATTTAGATATTTAATATTTAAATGTACTATCATATTTTTTATTAATTTCAAAAACTATATTTATATCATTATGTTTATTTATATTTTTTATTCTTCTTTTTATTTTTCAATTTGGGCATGTTGTTTATTTATTTATTTTTTATTCTTCCAGTTTTAAATATTATTTTTATAAATATTTTTTTGAAGACTTTAGTGATCAAGTCTTTCTGTAGAGGGGATCACTTGTCCCACAAACACTCGGGTCTCATGCACCAATAATATTACATTATTATTATTATTATTATAAAAATAAATAAACATCTCTAGATATGGAAATAAATAAGAGAAATATCTTATATTAACGACACTTTAAACAATTTGAATATAATAACGCCCCTCCACACACACACAAACACAAACACACACACATATATATTTCTCTAATTCCCAAGAGAAATAAGACATGTGGGAGAGGTTCTTGGAATCTAACTACAAAGATACCAGAGAAGCTTGAGAATACTTATTGAAGAAATGAGCATAAAAGAAATGATGAAGACCTTCAATCGTGAGTAATTCAGGCCGACATTGAGGGGTTGGGTGATCGATGAGATGGTATAAAGTGGAAGTTGAAGTCAAAGCACGCCCAATTAGAAAATGTTAGAAGATGGGAGTAAGATAGTTGATTCAAGTGCAAACTCAGAATGTCCAATGTAAATGGAAAAAACTTCAATGGACATACAAAAGCGATAGTGGGACAAGAGACAAAAGAGGTGAGAAGAGTTTTGAAATGAGAGGGATCCCCTAAAATCTCATAGAAAACCTATCCTGAAATGGTAGATCGTTGGAGTATCCCTTCAGATTTCCCTGATGGTTCCTAGGAGGAGGAGAATCTTGCAATTGAGCATGACAGTCGATGGTTCCAGATAATAATATGACCAAGTCGATATGGAGATCGACGATTCGGGACCCGCGGTTTGACTTTATCTTGCAAGAAGTTCTAGTGTGCATATTACATACTTCCTTCGACAAATACTTCACATGGATTCATAATCACTAAGGGTGTGGTCTCGAACTGACAATGATGGTCATATAAGAGACACATAGCTCATTGAAGTATAAGAAAATTGACCAGAAGATATACTACTTCATGTAAGATACATCAGAATCTATGCTCCCCTACTGAATATATTATTGGAGGATTCAAATTTAACAGAAAGTGAAAACGAATCGATGCAACCCTATAAAGGATGATTCGTTGAGTATTTAGACAAATATTTCCAGACATATGTTCCATGTCCAAGGAAAAAAAATTGAAGTTAGAAATTGAATACATCCCTCCTGAATACTGACAACAGATCAACCTGTCGAGTCAAATATTTTGAATTCGACTCAAGAAAAAAACTTGACTTCGTAGTTGACTATGACACAAATCCTCAAAATAGTCATAGCTTCGACAAAATCTAAGAAAGTGACAATGGGGCTCAACCACATCCCAATTTATGAAGGAGACAAGGATCCCAAACGACATTGGCTCAATTGCTGAATTTTTTGGGATGCAACCGACATAACATATGAAGATAAATAAATGGCACAATTTGGTGGCATGGTTTGAGCCCGAACCCTTACTTAGTTTATGAATTATCGAGATAATAAACAACACTCAAAGTTATAAATAAAGAAAAAAATCCTCACATTCTTTAAGAGGCAAGGCATTAGTAACCCGGTGGCTCAAAAATTGAAATAACTCAAGAAGAACCCATGAAAAAATATTTGTGAATAAATCCTGAAAAAAGCACAATGAATAGAAATGGAAGATGAACGTGCTTCAACTTAATGAGTCACTAAAAAATGAATAGAAGAAAAAATTGTGGAATTACAACAATCAATTAAGAACATGTCGATCTCCTGTAATGAACTATGGTTTACAATCTGTTCCAACAAAGGCCCCACAAAATATTATTGCAAATTTAGCGATGCCCTAGACCCTACAATCCGCTAAATTCAGATTGAAACATTTTGTGATATATGTGAAGGAGTAAAAAATCATGCTACGAGGGAATTCCACACAATATGAGAAACGTGTGTCCAAAGTGTTGTCACATATGTGAGGAGAACAATCACTCAACTCAAGAATGTCTACTGAATGGAAAAAATAGAGAAAACATTCATTCAGTGTATCACACACATGCAGTCAACTAGATCATCGACCAAGGTGGAAAAAGATACAAAGGTTGAGGTTGAGGAGCCTACCAAGGGAGTGTACGAGGAGGACAAAGAAACATCAACAAAGGATGCGATCGAGGATGATATTAATGATTAAATTGTTTGAAATATGACCACATTGGTCTAGATTTCCCAATTAAAGACAAAATTGATCTCAAGTTTTGTAACATTTGTGGAGTGGGAGACCACTCACTTGAAGACTGTCCAATAGTACTAAAAAGTGTGATGAACAAAATAAATGTAAATCTCTTAGACATAGTACCAAAACAATATATTTTGAATTTGGAGAACCTCCATGTATTAACTCACTCAGCAGATGGTGCTCACACATTTCTCCAGAACCACAAAATCGACAGAAGGGTGGTTGAACTACATATATCGACCCATAATATGAAGACAGACTAATGAGAGAAGTGATGAAATTATTTAGAAACATTAACAAGTAAAAAACCAACAAGGTAAGCCATGATAATATCCCATAAACTGTGCTAGATCAATTTCTACAATTACTAATAGAAAAATAGTCAATCAGTCAATTGATTGACCTACTGAGCATAATGACAGAACATTAAGAAGAACAAAGACTGATAAAAAGTCTATGTCAGTTATCACAGGAGGGAAAAACCAATGAATTTAACCCACAAGTTGACCTTGAAATCGATGGACACTTTATCAAACAAGTCGTACTTGACTTTGGGTCCCAAGTAAATATTCTTCCAAGAGAAACATGTGTTCATCTTGGGAAACCCCCACTTCAACCTACAATGAATTTTCTAAAATTAGTAGATCAAAGGTTTATTGTGAAAGTTGACACACTGAAAAAGTGTAATAACATATATAATGGGAATCCCAATGAGAGTCGACTTTGAAGTTATCAACCTGGTTGAAGGCATCCATTCCTACCCTATGTTAGTCAGATGACCTTGGGGTCAGAACTTGAAGGCCATAATCTCTCTGGAAAGAGATAGAATCAAATTAAAAGGAAGTGGCAGAAAAATAATAACCCCCTGGATCTAAAGGAAGGAAAACCTTTGGTCAAGTCATGGGATGAAGCATATGAAGCCTATCAAATATATCATGTTGTGAGTGAGCATAAGGATAATATAGAACCCAACAAAGAAGGAGAAATACTACTCGACTCTTCATTGTCAATAGGAAAAAACTCATATATGGAACTATACAATTGACAAATGGAAAATTACGAAGTATAAGAAAAAAAGTTTTCGTTGATATAAGCTATTTGAAAAGGATGATCCAAATCCTGCTTCTTAGGACGAACAATACCTATTGTGGCTGACATAAATCTCAAGAAGACACCAACACTAATTTTGACACATTCACACATGAAGCAACCAATATGGTTCAGTGAATCAAACTCTCCATCGATGCATGTTGAAAAGGCTTCCCAGTCAGTCGAAGATCAAGGCAGAGTGAAAATTCTAGTCGACTTTTTTACATGCCAAGCAACCTTTTGGTGGGATACACATGCACCTCATCTATAAACAAGGAACATTGCCACTCTTTACTTTGTCGAAATATTTAGTGGAAAAAGACTATCAACCAATCTTGACATCTTGATGTTCAAAGTTGGGTTCGACCCAATGGCTCACATCCATCAACATGAGAAGGAATGGATGGAAGTAGGTTATAGATATGAAAGAGTATGGAATCACATGTTTCCAAACACATTGGATTACAAAACCCACAAATGGTATAAAATTGAGGAAGTGTTTGGAAACGCATTAGACCAGAATGAAATAAAAAATAATTTCTTTAAAGCCTTCGAATTCAGACCTGTAGATACATTGTTGTATGATGCAATAAGAGAGATAAAATTTTCTTAGAAAAGCCAAGTCCCGAGGAAAATTAGAAAAAAGGAAAAACTAAAGTCGATATTGGCTCAACTTCGAATTCTAACCTAATATTGACACACAATTCAAATAATATCATATCTCGTCGAATAGACATGGAAAACATAAGTTTTCCGGGACAAATCTTTTGATGGAATAAAACCAATATAGGAGTACAAATCCATGTAAAAAAAATCTACTCTGTAACCAAGAAAGAAAAGGAAGAGAAAGATGATACCAAAAAATGGATTTTCCATCGAGTTATAATCAAGTAGTGGAAGGGGAACAATAATTGGACGAGTCAAAAGCACTGGAATGTTTGGATGAATAAATTAACACCAAATAATTAAACATTTCAATAGACGATCGAAAAAAAATGGATAGAAGAGGTGACTATTGGTCTCATAACAAAACCATGGAAATAATCGACCTACTAAAAGAATACAAACATGTCTTTGCATGTGATTTCAAAGATCTCAAAGGACTGGTACAGGAGATGGGAGAAATGAAAATTGATCTCATTCTTGGAACCAAACCTGTCAAAAGACGACCATATAAGATGGAACACAAATACAAGCCCATTTTCAAAAAAAAAATGAAGCAATGATTTTTGTTGGCATTATATCTCCAATCAACAAGTCGGAATGGAAAATTCCCATGGTTATGCAACCTAAGAAGCATGACCCAAATAAATTAATAATTTGTGTCAACTTTCGAGGACTGCATAAACTCACAATGCTTGATCCATTCCCCATGCCGTTGGCTGATGATATTATTAATGAATTAGCAAGACATGAATTTTACTCATTCACCAACGACTTCTCCAGATACAATCAATTACCTATAGCAAAGGAAGATCAAGAAAAAACTACATTTTTCTCTGAATTCAGATCATTTGCATACAAAGTCATGTCGTTTGGCCTAAAAAATGCTCCAACAGTCTTCTCTAGGATAGTGCTAAAGGAATTTCAAGAGTATATTTATAAATCAATCGATGTGTATTTCAATGACTTGACTATCTACAACCTACTAAAATACCACATTGAATGGTTATGAATGATGTTGGAAAGATGCAGACAAATCCATATAGGCATACTGTTGGGCAATATTGTATGTGAGGATGGGATAAATTTTAACATGGAAAGAATTAAAATCATCCTTGACTTGAAATCACCAATCAACCAAAAACAAATTAAAATATTCCTTGGAGACACAAGGTATTAAAATAAATTCATTTGAAACAAATCCAACATACATTCCTAATCGATGATATTTTAAATAAATAATTCAAGTTTCAATGGAGCCAAGAATGTGACAAATCCTTTGAACTATTAAAAATAAAATTGGTAGAAGTTCCCATCCTATGATTTATGGACTAGTCAAGAAAATTTCATGTTCATGTCAATGTCTCAAACATCGTTGTTGGCATGGTATTATCCTAGTCATACAATGACATGGTCAACCACCCTAATACATACATCAATAGAAAACTAAATAAAGAAAAATGGAATTATTCGTCGACTGAACGAAAAATCCTTAGCAATAATTTTTCTCTGCAAAATTTTTGATAATATATCCTAGAGAATCCCTTTAAATTTTTCACAAACCATCAAGCACTGAAATATATAGTCAATAAACCAATCCATCAAGGGAAAAAAAATTGATGGCTACTACTCTTTTAATAATTTGACTTTGAAGTAGTAGTCCGACTTGGAAAGAAGAATGTAGAGCCAGATCATCTGTCTAAAATTGAAACAAAGGAAGATACAACATGGATAGATGATGATTTACCATAAGTGAATCTATTCAGGGTAGAAGAAGATCCCAAATAACTAGAAGAAATTGTAAATTTTCTAGAAGAAGGGAAAGCACCGGAAGATCTCCTAGCCACAAAAGTCGCACCATTCACTCTCATGAATGGATATCTTTACAAGCTAGGACTCAACAAAATTCTGCAAATATGTGCATTAGAGAATGAATGTGAACAAATCATTAACAAAGGGCATGCAGGCCCAATGGGAGGTTACTTCCAATCCGACATGACAAATAGAAAAATTGATACAGGAGCATCTCTCCAATGCAGCTAGTCAGCCACGTCAGCGTGCACTCATTCAGGGCTGAAAGGGAGGCACAGCCTCATTTTGAATTTGAATTCAATGTAAATAAATTACTTAGGCTGGTGAGCCATGATTGCCATGCCTTTGCTCGGGCCGTAGATAATATAGGCATTTATTATAGATTGGTTGAGATCTAGTTCTGGATAGCAGACTAGACAGTCATTGATTGTAGATTAATTAGAGTAGGTAATTCCTAGAGGGAAGCGCTTGATTGAGCCTCCTCATGTAAAAGAGATTTTGAGATCTCATTTGAGAGAGAGTTGACTAGTAGAATCTGCATGTAGAGGAGAGGATCCAAGAGAGGGCTCATGGAACACCTTGTAAAATATATAGGCATTTGCCATTATTAATACAGAGC
>SNQJ01S0018058.1:0-22391 GCA_010110895.2 Picea sitchensis | reverse complement strand
GAGCAGTTTTTCCTGCACCAGTCTGTCATTATATGCATGTCTGTATGTGTGCGTTCATTATATGCTGCAATTGTGTATTGTTATCATGTATTTGCAGGGAGTGTGTTTGATTTCAGGTTTGAGAAGTCTTTGAGGTTTCATGCAATGAGGGCGTGATAGAGTGTTGATACTCTGAATACTGGTGCACAGAAGAGGCACTTCTGAACTCTGAGGAGTCAGACAGAGATGTGCTGAGGCACATGACTGAAGTCATCACCTCGCAAGGAGGAAGACTTTTGGGGTTACTAAACACCTCAATAGTCAAGGCAGTGTAGCTGAGACACTGTTGTGGATAGAACCTTTACTGGGAGTTATGTAGGAGCTCTACCAAGAGGGTATCGAGTGTGTGTACAGAAGTGCACAGAGGAAAGAACTCTGATGTGAGTTCAAAAAGACCAGAATTCTGTGAGGATTCTGAGGGGCTCCGTCTGGAGGATGTTGAGCGAAGGGTGCAAGGGAACAGGAGAAAGTATAACTGTTGGGTGTTCCGTGGCAGAGATACTCCGCCAGGAGGGCATTGAGAGGGTGCAGAGATAGCCCAGGAGGAAGGGACTCTTTGAGTTCTATCATCTGAAGGAAGGTCCAGTGAGGGAACTTTCACTGGGTTACTGAATACCCAGAGAACTCAGCAATAGATTGCTTGAGTTGGAAGACTGCTAGGAGACATTGTATTCTCCATCTGCAGGAGAAAGAGAAAAAGAACTGAGTTTCTGTAGAGGTCGAAGCTACAGGATGGAAGCTCAGGAAGGGTAACGCTTTTACTCGTATCAGCGGGACTCACGTTAATGGTTCGCAGAGGAGAAGAAGTGTCAAGAGTCCAGAAGATCCAACACTTGGAGAGTGATTGGACGCCGAGGACAAGTAGTGTGTCAATCTTCCATTGAAGGAGTGGGTGAAATATCTGAAGGGGTCAGAGGGACCAAGCTCAGGAGGGATAGTTCCATCGTAGCGAAATCATGGAACAAATCCAGGAGGAAGCTCGCACAGAAGAGAGCTTCGGAGTGAAGGAAATCCTCAAAGAGGGAAATCAACGGTCGAGATTCGCGGAGCAGAATCGGGAAATCCCGCTAACCATTCGATCATGAAGAAGCTGAGGGGAAGTTAACCCTTAAGCACAAGGGGTGAACCCCGAGCCATCGGGACTTGGCATATTGGGTTTCCCGGAGGCAAGAGTTTCATACTCTTTGAAATTGAGATCGACGATTTCCTGAATCAACTGAAGCCGTCGATTAGAATGGGGACACGTGGCACAAGATCCTGAGGAGTCGAGGTTCAGGGTTTTGCGATGCAAAAGAATTGCGACCGGTGAAATCGTGACTTGCGATTCCTCGATATAATCCCAACCATCGATTGGTGGGACACGCGTCAAAGGATCCCTTGGAGTCGGGGTTCGGGGAATCGGGATTCTCGACGTCAAGAAATTCTTGCATCGCGGATTCGCGATCCGTGAAATCCTGAAGTGACGTGGCATGTGGGACCATGGTTGCTAGTGGAGTACAGGTGGAATCACATCGGCATATTGGGGATCGAAGTGTCGATAGAAGGAAGAGGTGGAGGTGTCAAATCCACACGTGCCATCGCATATCGGCATATCGGAGTTCGGGGTTCGGGGGTTCATAGTGTAAGTGAATCACGACATTTCATGTGCCGATTCCCCGATAGGGAAAATCCCGATATCTGAAAGGGTTGACCCGTTGACCATCGGGGTTCGGGGTTTTGAGTTGCATGTGACTACGCTCACAGAATTCGCGAGATCGCGAATTCCGATTTCCCGATTTCCGAAAGGGAGATCGCCGAAGGAGCTTACTGTGGGTAGTGGACTCCCGAGTGGAGTGGAAGAGTACTTTGACTCTTAGGGCCAGAGTTAGAGAAGGTCCTGGGTAAGAGCGACCATGCCGTCGAGGGAAGGTTTGCATCAAGTGGTATCAAATCCTGAAGATCTTGTCTGTATATTTCAGGCAAGAGGAGTGAAGGAGGAAAGGAAAGCACTATGATACTCACGACTTGCGTCAAGTGGTATCAGAGCGGGATATCATCTGTACATTGCAGGTGGAAGAAGACAGAGCACTGGAGGACTCTGCGAGGACTTGCTTGCAGGTAAGCAGCAGTCCGTAGACAGTCTGGAGGACTGCAAAGATGAAGTTGGTTGAACTCATGATGAGTAGTGACAACAACAGATCTACCATGAGGGCAGATAGAGGTAGCAGGATGGCTACTGAAGGCTGCAGGAAGAAAAGCAAGGCATAAAATCTTGCAGAGATGGATAGAGAGCTCGCTGACATCAGAGCAGAGATAGAGAGGCTTGAACTGCAGATGCAGCAGAATGAAGAATTGGTTGAGGTATGTGAACCCGAGACTGGAAAAGGTCTTGATGATGATGATTGGGACGAATTGGGATCAACTGATGATTTCAAGTACTGCCGGTTGGGTAGAAGAGAAGAAATTCCAGTTTGCCATGAGGGCGACGAGTTGGGATCAGATGAGGATCTCACAGACTGTCATGAGGACAGTAAAGGAATTTCAAATTGTCAACTGGGCAATGATCAGAGATCACTGCGGGATCTCGAAGACTGCCAGGAGGACAGTAAAAGGTTTCCAATTTGCCAAGAGAGTGAGGAAACAAAAATGGGATCGACTGACGATCTCGTGGATTGTCATGAGTATGGTCAAGAAATTTTACATTGCCAGCTCGGCGATGATCAGAGATCGCTGCGGAATCTCGAAGACTACCAGGAGGGCAGCGAAAGCAGGTTAAACTGCCAGGTGGGCAGAGGGGAAAAAGTGAGACTGTTTGAAAGTCTCATGGACTCAATGGAGAGTTCAACTCAGCAGGAGTTGCTGATGAAGATGGGATCAATATATCTCATAATCTGCTAGGGAAACAGTGGAAGCATCCCATATTTCCAGGTGGGCAGGGATGAGCAGATAAGACCATCTGTGGGTCTTAATAACTCAGAAGTGAGTTGGAATCAGCTAGGAGAGCTGACAGAGCAATTGGGCTCAAGGATGAATGTGGATCAGCAGATGCAGCTGACAGAGGAGGAAGGTCAGAACGGTATTTTGATGGTTGGGGGAGTACAAGTATTCCTACCATCTGCCCAGGAGGGGGAAAAAAATTCAGTTGTAGATATAGCAGCAGCAGTAGAACAGTCACAGCAGGAGATGACTGTGAGAAAAGAAAGGGAATTGGAGCACGCACTTGAGACCGCCCAAGCAGATGAAAGGAAGAATGAGTGTTCTGGGGAAAAACTTAATGATTTCATCCAGCAAGCTGAAAGAGCTGTAGCACTGAGGCTAACAGCAGAAAAAGAAATAGAAGAAGGAAACGAGCATTATGAGGAATGGCTCGACATATTCAACATTGTAGCTGAAGAGATTGCAACAGGGGAGTTTGCAGCAGAAGGTGAAGAGAATGAGAATTTCGAGGAATGTCTCAATGATTTCACCCAGGAAGTTGAGAGAGCTGCAGCACTGAAGCTGACAGCCGAAGAAGCTGGAAAGGAAGAGGAGCATTCTGAGGAATGGCCTAGCATTTTCAGCCATGAAGTTGAAAACAATGCAACAGAGGAGGTTGCAGAAACAACGAATGAAGACACATACAACATATGTCTTGCTAAGTTGTGGGAGAAGATTGAAGCCCTAGAAGACAGGGTGAAAGTGCAGGGCATACACATCCAATAGGTGAGGTTGGAAACAAATGAAGAAGGCGTGGGGGATCATGATGATCTTCCCAATGGCCCAAAATTTTTGCAGCTGTGGAGACTACAACAGAAAAACCAACCAATGGAGCAGCTGGATGAAGCGATCAAGGGGATCATGGAGCTGATGTTGAAATCAATAGACACTGCCAGCAAGGAGAGGTTGAGCAAAAGGAAAGCAGCAGCAGCAGCAACACCGCAGCGGAAGAGGCAACAGAATGGAGCAAATGGATAGCTCCACACATTTGTTTGGGATCCAGGGGTATTTCCAATAAGCTGACAGAGGTAGCTCAGGAGCAGGAGCTCATGAT
Source organism: Picea sitchensis (assembly GCA_010110895.2). Classification (NCBI taxonomy): domain Eukaryota; kingdom Viridiplantae; phylum Streptophyta; class Pinopsida; order Pinales; family Pinaceae; genus Picea; species Picea sitchensis. The sequence continues at coordinate 18,343 of SNQJ01S0018058.1, read as the reverse complement.
TTTTGCAGCTGTGGAGTATGATGCAGGAGCATCTCTCCAATGCAGCCAGCCAGCCACGTCAGCGTGCACTCATTCAGGGCTGAAAGGGAGGTGCAACCTCATTTTGAATTTGAATTCAATGTAAATAAATGCCTTAGGCTTGTGAGCCATGAATGCTATGCCTGTGCTCAGGCCATAGATAAGATAGGCATTTATTATAGATTGGCTGAGTTCTAGTTCTGGATAGCAGACTAGACAGTCATTGATTGTAGATTAATTAGAGTAGGTAATTCCTAGAGGGAAGCGCTCGATTGAGCCGCCTCATGTAAAAGAGATTTTGAGATCTCATTTGAGAGAGAGTTGAGTAGTAGAATCTGCATGTAGAGAAGAGGAGACAAGAGAGGGATCAGGGAACACCTTGTAAAATATACAGGCATTTGCCATTATTAATACAGAGCAGTTTTTCCTGCACCAGTCTGTCATTATATGCATGTCTGTATGTGTGCATTCATTATATGCTGCAATTGTGTATTGTTATCATGTATTTGCAGGGAGTGTGTTTGATTTCAGGGTTGAGAAGTCTTTGAGGTTTCATGCCATGAGGGCGTGATAGAGTGTTGAGACTCTGAATACCGGTGCACAGAAGAGGCACTTCTGAACTCTGAGGAGTCAGACAGAGACGTGCTGAGGCACAGGACTGAAGTCATCACCTCGCAAGGAGGAAGACTTTTGGGGTTACTGAACACCTCAATAGTCAAGGCAGTGTAGCTGAGACACNATAGCAGACTAGACAGTCATTGATTGTAGATTAATTAGAGTAGGTAATTCCTAGAGGGAAGCGCTCGATTGAGCCGCCTCATGTAAAAGAGATTTTGAGATCTCATTTGAGAGAGAGTTGAGTAGTAGAATCTGCATGTAGAGAAGAGGAGACAAGAGAGGGATCAGGGAACACCTTGTAAAATATACAGGCATTTGCCATTATTAATACAGAGCAGTTTTTCCTGCACCAGTCTGTCATTATATGCATGTCTGTATGTGTGCATTCATTATATGCTGCAATTGTGTATTGTTATCATGTATTTGCAGGGAGTGTGTTTGATTTCAGGGTTGAGAAGTCTTTGAGGTTTCATGCCATGAGGGCGTGATAGAGTGTTGAGACTCTGAATACCGGTGCACAGAAGAGGCACTTCTGAACTCTGAGGAGTCAGACAGAGACGTGCTGAGGCACAGGACTGAAGTCATCACCTCGCAAGGAGGAAGACTTTTGGGGTTACTGAACACCTCAATAGTCAAGGCAGTGTAGCTGAGACACTGTTGTGGACAAAACCTTTACTGGGAGTTCTGTAGGAGCTCTACCAAGAGGGTATCGAGCATGTGTACAGAAGTGCACAGAGGAAAGAACTCTGATGTGAGTTCAGAAAGACCAGAATTCTGTGAGGATTCTGAGGGGCTCTGTCTGGAGGACGTTGAGCGAAGGGTGCAAGGGAACAGGAGAAAGTATAACTGTTGGGTGTTCCGTGGCAAAGATACTCCGCCAGGATGGCGTTGAGAGGGTGCGGAGATAGCCCAGGAGGAAGGGACTCTTTGAGTTCTGTCATCTGAAGGAAGGTCTAGTGAGGGAACTTTCACTGGGTTACTGAATACCCAGAGAACTCAGCAATAGATTGCTTGAGTTAGAAGACTGCCAGGAGACCTTGTATTCTCCATCTGCAGGAGAAAGAGAAAATGAACTGAGTTTCTATAGAGGTCAAAGCTACAGGATGGAAGCTCAAGAAGGGTAATTCTTTTACTCATATCAGCGGGACTCACGTTGATGGTTCGCAGAGGAGAAGAAGTGTCAAAAGTCCAGAAGATCCAACACTTGGAGAGTGATCAGACGCCGAGGACAAGTAGTGTGTCAACCTTCTGTTTAAGGAGTGGGTGAAATCTCTGAAGGGGTCAGAGGGACCAAGATCAGGAGGGATAGGTCCATCGTAGCGAAATCGTGGAACAAATCCAGGAGGAAGCTCGCACAGAAGAGAGCTTCGGAGTGAAGGAAATCCTCAAAGAGGAAAATCAACGGTCGAGATTCGCGAAGCAGAATCGCGAAATCCCGCTAACCGTTCGATCATGAAGAAGATGAGGGGAAGTTAACCCTTAAGCACAAGGGGTGAACCCCGAGCCATCGGGAATTGGCATATCGGGTTTCCCGGAGGCAAGAGTTTCATACTCTTTGAAATCGCGATCGACGATTTCCCGAATCAACTGGAGCCGTCGATTAGAATGGGGACACGTGGTGCAAGATCCTTAGGAGTCGGGGTTCGGGGTTTTGAGATGCAAAAGAATTGAGACCGGTGAAATCGCGACCTACGATTCCTCGATATAATCCCAACCGTCGATTGATGGGACACGTGTCAAAGGATCCCTTGGAGTCGGGGTTCGGGGAATCGGGATTCGGAGAATCGGGGTTCTCGACGTCAAGAAATTCTTGCATCGCGGATTCACGATCCGCGAAATCCCGAAGTGACGTGGCATGTGGGACCACGGTTGCTAGTGGAGTACAGGTGGAAGCACATCGGCATATTGGGGATCGAAGTGCCGATAGAAGGAAGAGGTGGAGGTGTCAAATCCACACGTGCCATCGCATATCGGCATATCGGAGTTCGGGGTTCGGGGGTTCATAGTGTAAGTGAATCACGACATTTCATCTACCGATTCCCCGATAGGGAAAATCCCGATATCCGAAAGGGTTGACCCGTTGACCATCAGGGTTCGGGGTTTTGAGTTGCATGTGACTGCGCTCACAGAATTCGCGAGATCGTGAATTCCGATTTCTCGATTTCCGAAAGGGAGATCGCCGAAGGAGCTTACTGTGGGTAGTGGACTCCCTAGTGGAGTGGAAGAGTACTTTGACTCTTAGGACCAGAGTTAGAGAAGGTCCTGGGTAAGAGCGACCGTGCCGTCGAGGGCAGGTTTGCGTCAAAAATCCTCCAAGCGGGTCTCTCGTAAACAAATTTACATAATTATTGTCAAGAAAAAGTAAATAAATGAAAAAAATCTCAAAGGTTAGGATGACCATTGTGGAATAATGAAATTCCTTGAACTCAGTAAAACCTAGTTTACTGTTTGAAATCTGGGCTATTTATTTTGTCAGTCTTTTCCCAAAAAGAGCAAAAAGGTTGGGAGAAAAATACATTATTACAACGATCGAAATTTAACAATGTTGGAAGAAGAAGAGCTAGTTAAGAACCGTAGAAAGGAAGCAACTACAAAATTTATCTACAAAAATATAGTAAACATTTTCGATTGTCCCTTCAAAATAATCAGTGATCAAGGAACCTACTTCATCAATAGTACAATCAAAGTATTGCTAAAGAAATTCATTATCGACCATAGAAAAAAAATGGCATATCACCCATAGGATAATGGGGCCATCAAATCTATTAGAAAAACACTACATAAGTGCCTCATAAGAAATATGTGGTCTTGATAGAGACGATTGGGATAGAAAATTTCCATCAATACTATGGGCATATAAATCAACATACAAAATATCGATTGGCCAAACTCCCTTTAAACTAGTTTATGGTCAAGAAGCAGTGATCCCACAAAATTTCTTCGCAAACGCAGGTAGGATAACGTCTATTTCATAATTTTATCACATGATGAATACAACACAATGCTTCTACCAACTTAACAACCTAGAAGAAGAAATGATGATGGAAAAATGACATCAGGAAACTTAGAAAATTCAGTAAAAATCCAGGCAATATCGACACTTTAAGAAGTAAGACATCAATGATGGAGACTTGATACTGCTATATGAATTGAGGAAAAGGTAAACCAAGAAATCTAGAGACTACATGGTTTGTTCCATATCTCATCGAGGAAATCCAACCTTCATGAGTAGTACAATTGAAAATGATACAAGGAAACCCTTACAAGAAATTAGTTAATGGGGCCCTTCTGAAAATATATCACACATAGCTTCTTAAAAGTCTTGTTGGTGAAAAAATACTTGGGGGGCGTCAGTAGGACTCGAATTGATCGAAAACCTTCGAGATGACCTGAGTCAAAAGAGAGGATAATAGAGAAAAATAAAAAATAAAATAAATACAAGGAAAAACAATAAGACTAAACAGAATATTAAGAACATACAAATCAAGAAATCAAAATTAAGGAAACAATAAACAAGTCAGTTACTAGAATTTGGTGTAGAAACTGATCGACAAACTATAAATTATATGACCGACTCGCAACACATTTTTTCACATAAAAATATTCGAAGATGAGAAGAGAAAAGAGTCCTTGGGTAATAATTAGAGAGGAAACCCCAAAACCAATAGCAATTTCTACACCCAGACAATATTTGCGCCACTACCTGAAAAAGTGAACCAATTGATCGATCGAAAGAGAAGAGCATCATTCAATTGAACAAAAAACTCATAAATGTGAATCATGAAGATCAAGAAAATGAGAAAAAATTCAAAAAAGTGACCGTGCAAGAAATAATTCAAGCAAACAAGATTATCCTAACCAAAACAAGAATGTATTCAAAAGGTCGAGCATTCATCAGATTGATGGGAAAGTAGAAAGCAACATGGTCGAACGCTTCTACCGAAGGTCCCTGACCACCCGGATAGATTGTCCCAACAAAGAAAATATCACACAGGTTGAGCACACATACCAAGGAACTAAAATCCATAAAGACGATGTGGCTAAGCGGCAAGAATGCATTAATGCCATTAATTCTAGAAAGTACAAGCTTGATTTCCATGCCGTCATCGACGCAGAAGTCACATCACATCAACACATATTTAATTTTGACACCAACATCGAGACATATTTATTAATATCCTCGTTGGGAGAATGAAAGTTCTCACTCCATCTTCCACCTGTAAATTTAGATGAGGCATACGACTTCACCTCACTTATGTTTACACCTAAGCACTGACATAATCAAACCACATAATTCTTAGATGCACATTTGAGACTTGAACTCAAGAAATAACAATCTAACCTCCAAGAATTCACATAAATTATGATAATGAGAGGACAGGTTGAGGATTCACTCGTCAAACCATGAACAAAGATCAAGTTTGATAAAACTAGTGCAACTGAGTTGCAAGCATGGATGGAAAATAATCGTATTCCTCATATAGAGCATTGATTAGTCTCGACATTAGAAAAAATTCATGGCATGGGGGATGGAAGCCAATGCCTAGAAATAAGGGACCAATTTCCTTGATGTAGCAAGCATCTGACATTTCCTAGGATTACCCCAAGTCATAGAATTTGATCTATGGAAGGAAGAAGCTACTAAATTTCTTATCAATCAATACCATAGTAACCATCTGTGGTTATATTTCCCAGTCGGGATCAAAGGAGGCATGATCGACATAATTATAAGAATTTTGCATGGGCATACCCCAGTTCGAAAAACATTGAACCCTAATGAATGGATTCATGCTCTCACTGAAGGGACATCAACAAAAAATTCAAAAGGGTTGTTGATTAAAAAATTCATGAACCTTTGTGCCAAATTCACATGCATCATAGTATCACTATGCCTGATGATCGTGAAGCTTACAAAGCTACAACTCATTGGCTAAATCTTCTAGATGGGGGTACAATTTGACTAGGAATATCACCTTGTTGCACTAATTAAGAGAAATTGTAAACATTTTCCATAAAATGGGCACACAATCAAATTACCTTCATTTCTAATATAGATTTCCATGGGCTAAGTATTCCCATTTGAAGCACCTTCATTCAGTGCATAGGAGACCCCAACAATGAACAATTTCAATTCTTTTGCATCAGGAGAAGTCAGACTATGTGACTTTGTTTCCACCCACATCATGTTTAAATGTTGGGTAAATCATGTGAAAAATGTATCACATAAGTGGTGAGTTTAATAGAATGTTTGAATGGAATTACTGCCAAGTTACCATATTCAACTTAGCTTGGATAGAACCACACTTTGGTGTGGATTCAATGGAGACCTGACCCTTGAAGAGCTAGGATATCAGCCAACAAAGTACCAAACCTTCCAGGATCTTGACTGACAACTGGGATTTCAAACTTAGATACTACTAGAGGTACTAAGCGACAACCAATCCATTATGACACCTTTGACAAATGGAGATCAGGAAGGAGAAAGAGAAGCGACCATTTAAACAATTCAGTTTGTAGTAGATATAGAAAAAGAAGAAGGCATGCCAACAAAGTAAACACTGAACAAGAAAATACAGTAGGAAGGATGGTTTAAGGGTAAGAAATAAATTGATGCTAACATAGTGGGAAAATGTGTTGATATTATCTAAGGGGAAACATTTAAGTTGAACATGGATCTTGATTTCAATGACCCAGTGATAAGGGAAAATATAGCTGTATTCACCAACAAAATAATTGAGAGGGGTTTCCAGACAAAACAAAAACAAGAAACTACATATAATATCGTAAAGTCGAGCATCAGGATGCACCTTAAATAGGTTGTGGAGAATCTCAATGTGAGGTGTGATGAATCTAAGAATACCAGAGTGGCCTTATAAACGTGTATCAAAACAAGGGGATAAAAAAAGAAAAGGATGGAGGGTGAGAAAGATATATATTGATCAACCCCATTTCCATCATGTCATTCGAAGATAATTTGACCTAAACCAAGAAAAAATCATATCCCAAAGAAGCAACAGACAATAATAGGGATGGTTGACCTCATAAGAGAACCTCTTCTGCCCAAACCTACCCCAATTTTTGAGGAAATAAGAAAAAAAAAGCAGGCAACGACACAAAAAAAGAAAATCAGGAAATTTTGACAATAAATATCTTTTGAGGGAATAATTTCATACTCCCTAGTTCAAATTCGATTGTTAGAATATGCATCTCCCTCATGGTCGGAGGAAATCAACCATACAACACAAAGTGAAACCACCAAGAAGTCTGTTACAGTGGAAGAAAGCATTTCTTATTTTACCCCATTGGGAGCAGGACAATCGACATGGGCTAAAGGAGGAACAAGAATGCACATCCAAGGGTCATCCAATACTCACCTTGTACAGAAGTAAGCTAGTGCACAACCAAGTGTTATACTATTGGATATTACATACTTATAAAAAATGTTTAATGAGGAAGCAAGGAAAACTAGCCCACAGATTGTCCAAGTAGGAGACAAGTACAAAGAAACAAATGAGGGAAAATAGTCATCTCAGAAATCAAATAATCCCCCAGAAAATCCTCCATTGGGAAGTCTTCACAAAGGCTAGTTGAATCCTCCAGGACAGACTAGAAACACATAGCCTACAAATTCATAAGATCAAGGAAAGGATGGAAACGAAAAGGATAACCACACACAACCAAGGCCAGAGCCAGAGAAGCACAACGAACAAAATCTGAAGAATAATGATTTTGACAAAGGAAACGATGCCAGAAAATAAAACAACCTTGAACATCAAAAGGAATAGTTAAACATGAAGAAGCAGATTATACACATGAAGGATAAAAATTCAAAGTCCAGGACATTCACATCCTTCAAACCATTCGAATCGACAACAACACCAACATAGATAAGTGTTTACCTAAAAGTCACGTTGGATGAACATATCATGGACCTGTATGATGAGGTAACCAAAGAAGCAACAAATAGATTGAAGAAAGCTACATGAGATGGTGCATGACTTTTTGCATGGAATAATAAACAAAACAAGTGCTAAAGGATTTTTTACTCTTAGTAGAGGAAAAATTGGGTATTGATTAACCAACAGAGGGAGTCAACCCATTAGCAACAATAAAAAAATTGGTCAAGGCAGTAATAAGAATAGGTGCTAATAATCAGGCATAAATCCACCATCTTCATTGGGAAAAATAGGGATATTAAATAGTTACAAAACAGGGAAGTTAAAATCAATCAAGATGGAGTCACTCAACAAACAACAAAAATCCTACATACAAAATTTCGGAAATTCAAAGAAGTACATCAAAAAATGACATAGGTTACGTCACATGCAACAATGTTGCATACATTGTTAAAAAAATGATCAACATACTTCTCCTCAAGCTACACTAAATTAAAATCCAAGAGAAAAATAATCGAGGAGTTTAAAAAAACTAGGGATGTCACCACCGATTCGAAAAGTAAAGAATCCATAGAAAACCACATTGCAAAGGAAAAAAAAAAGTAAGAGAAATCTAGAAAATCAAGAGAAGAAATGGTTACGAGCGGCAAGGAGAGTACAAGAAGCAACAGATAAATCCCATAAACATCTTGACTCGATCACACAGAAAACAGAGGAAGCCAAATACAAGTTTGACCCATAGTAGATTGTGCTTCAGGAGGCATCCCTAACAAGCAAGCTAGATTTCTTGGGACAAATAAAATCAATCATAGTTGAGCCACAACATTCCATTGAGGAATGACACATGTTCTTGCAACATTTTTTGCACATAGCCCCGACCATTTAGCAGACAATGTTTGGAGGGCTCCCACAACCAAAGAGATTGGGAGCTACATCGACCTACAAAAGGAACCTGCAATTTTTCAACCCTCAGTATCCAAGATGAACTTGCTAGCTTCCAGCTATCTATCGAGAACTCCAGGGGTAGTCATTGAAGGATCAGAAGAATTCCTCGCACAGGTAAAAGCATGTCCACTCCCTCCAAATATGACAATGCATGAGTGGGAAATTCCTCAAGAAAAAAATTATGAGGCAGAATAACCAACAGTCCAACCATAAGACAACTGTAGAAAGACAAGAAAAAATACTCCAACAATGCTCGACATCAGTATTTATTCTTTTCTACTTCATCTCTTCTCATCCTCATGTTTGTAAAAAAAATTTTTAATGTAATAACCAAACTCATCCATTGCTTGGGATGAGTAAGCAACTGAGGGAAGGCGGGGTTGGGGGATTTTTTACGGGCTAGTTGTACACACCAACTAGACCCGCTAGTTGACTTGGCGAGTTGACTGCAATAGTCAGTTAGGAGAGTTGGTTGGATAGGTAGTTACATTCAATCGGCTAGACACTTAAAGAATCTAACTTATTTGTAAAAATACCACACACACAAGCACAAATATATATGCATGGCTATGTAATGGATTGGAATAAGAGGTTGTTCTGAATATAATAAAATGCTTTGACAGTTCTCTCTCCCACCTTTCATGTATGTATATATGTCTATATATTCTTCTATATGATGTTGTAGTGTTTGTGTGTGCATGCACGCATGTGTTTCTCTATGTAAATATCTACCGGTAATGCCTTCTCGTACTTTCCCTCAGACTACAACAATGACTCTTTCTTTCAAAATAAAAACTAATTATGCAACATACAAGGTAAAATTTGAAATATGTAGAAATTAGTTAGGAGTTGTAGAGAATCCATTTCTCCATTAAGGGTGAGTGTTAGGGAAACAATGTCGAAATAAATGAAATAGTTCGGTTTCCCACAAAGGTTACAAAAATTGGTTGATTTCCATTCCTCTAAAATGTATGTCTAACTTATCTATTAATGAATAAACACCGAGAGGTGAAAGGTGCACATGAGCAATTAAAATCACAAGGGTCTCTTCCTCTCTATGTGTTGTGTATTTTTTCTTTAGAACTCCAGTTCATGCATAATATCATGGTGTATTAATGGTATCCATAAGGCCCATTCAATCTAGAGCCAAGCCCTTAGCCCGAACTGGAACCTGAACCACTACCTCTCCTACATGAATGATAGCCATACATGGCACTGGAATTTGAACCTGAACAACTACCACTCCTACTTCCCAAGCCATAATGATACCCCAAACCAAAGCTTTAACCTGAACCACTTCTAGAACCAAAACTAGAACCTAAACCACTATAGATTTTTCTTCTCTATTCAAATTCGATTCCAATCCCCGAACAACAACCAAAACCAAAACTTGAACTAATTCCAATACTTCCATTGTCGAAGGCACTATAACTTAGAGAAGGTGAAAAAGTGTCCGCATGAATTTGATGCCCTACTTGTAGAACCAGAGTTTGATTTAAACATTAAAACAAATAATATGACATCAAATTATATTCTTAGAGATGAACATGAAAATGAAAAATTCACTAAAAATTAAACAAATTTTTAGAATTTTGACAATTAAAACTATAGAAATTCCATCAAAATACATGTAATATTTTGATTTATTCTGTTATTTCTAGGTCACCATGGAAATTGCAACAAAATTCATTGAACCTTTTTCATGCAGATCAAAATAATCACTCCAATCACAACAATATTATCCATAAATACAGGAGTGTTACTTCATACTCTGTAGTTTAACATAAAATTTCATGGAAAGACTTAAAAAAGAATATTCATATGAAAACTCATTAAGGAATATCGGGAACCAAAATAAGTTTTAAGTGTGACTTCATATTCTCTAGTTTCACATAAAATTTGATGGAAAGACTTCAAAAAAGGATAGTCATATGAAAACTCATTAAGGAATATCGGGAACCAAAATAACTCTTAAGTAATTAATTATTCTCCTATTTTTTAAATTGTTTGCACAATTTGAAGATGCGGATTTTAAAACTTCCTTTAGGTTTACCAAACATGGGGATACTGGTTTAAAAACATTACTTGTGTTTCATTGACACAAAAAGAAAACCTACATCCCTAAGTCCTTTTTCCTTAGGTGAGAATCAATCATGTTCTTTGCACCATGGAGAATTCTTAAGTGAGAAGGCATAATATCCTTTGCACCATGGAAAAAAAATATGTGTCACATAGCTAATATGCCTTAACCTTGACCTTCGCTAAGAAAGAATGTCTGTAAGAAATACCTGCTTAATGAATCAATGTAAGAAAGAGATTTTGGATTGATGATATAAGCTATACGTCATTCCTCTTGTGTTTATGCGTTTATAGTAGAAGTTATGTGTTTGATCCACTGCCATCTTCTCTTCATACTAGTATCAGAGCGGGTCCATCGGATGAGTGTGGGAGATTTTATTGGAACAGATGACCCATTTGGAGGTTCATAGGTTGAATCCACTGAAGGTTCAATTCAAGGTAGATTTGTTGTTTTGAAACTGCTACAGCCAAATTTGGGATTCCCTCAAAACTTGAACTAGAGATCTGCATATTTGTTCGACGACATAAAGACAAACAATCTGCTGTTGAATCCTCAAGTTCACGACGCACTTATGAATCTCGGCAACAATATGAGCAATTTGTCGAAGCCACTGCCATCTTCTCGTAGATCCCAACCAATATTGCTTAGTTTTTTTATTTTCGATCCCTCCTTCATTGTTGTAGCAGATTCGGGCAAGGATATATAGAAGTTCGAGCCGACCGTCCTGAGGTCGAAGACGGGTGTTTCTTCGGTTAAGAAGAGGATAGCTATGTCGCCGATCCGACTGTTCTCGATTCTCTTTGTTGGTCTGTGATGTTTTATGATCTGTTGGAATATACGTTGGACCTGGAAATGAAGAGAACTAGCACGAGACTCACCTCTAGTTTAAATCCCCAAAGAAACACAAGAACCGGGAAAGCAGAGTCTGTGGACTTCAAGCGATCACGTGAACTGCACATCAAATTTGAATTCTGTCCCGAGACACATGAATTTCGCAACGACCTATATCCGAGGAGTGGTTCTTTTCAACCTATACCAGATAAGTAGAAAATCTTAATGAAAGCTTTTAGCTACAAAGGGCAGTCTCAAAGAAAATTTTCATTTTTCCAATTTCTCGCACTCACAACAAAGAGTGACAGAGTGTTGTCAATTTGTGAGTTTATATGCATAAAAGGTAAATTAATTGTGGAATTTTTGAAAGAATATATTAGTTTAAAGAAGTTCAAAAAGTAAAAAAACAATTTACAAATATTTTTTTTATCAAATTTTGGACAATCAAGATGAGAACATTATTACTTTCTAAGCATGTTTGGGATCTTGTAGGTCATGGGTATGCAGAACCAGTTCGTAAGACAACCTAGAAAGCCTTGACAAATGCTCAAAAGCATTATCTCATAGATAATCAGAAGGATTATGAAAAACACTCTATTTCATCCAAAATTGTGTGGATGATAGCATATTTATCAAGATCTTTGTGAAAAAATTCTCATAGATAACTTGTGAAATATTAGAGACCAACTATCAAGGCATTACCGATGTAAATATAGTCAAGTTGTAGACCTTAAGAATGAACTTTGAGAATTTGAAGATGAAGGAGTCAGTGGACTACTACATGACTCAAGTCATGAAAAGTGTAAATCAATTAAAGAGGAATGGTGAATAACTTTCAGATCAGAAAGTGGTAGAGAAGATCTTAGCATATCTCATGAGAAATTTGATGCAATGGTTGTAGACTTTGAATAGTTTAAGGACATGTCACAAATATCAGTAGATGAGTTGTTGGGATATTTTCTATGTCATGAATCCAGAATGAATAAATATGATGATTCTTTGAAAAAGGCTTTGAAGTCTCAGGTTTCTATATGAAGAGGTAGAGATGGATCTAGATCAAGATGCTAGGTAGGAGCAACATAAGTAGTGGTCAAAGAGATGGTAAAGAAGAGTTATAAAAAGAAAGGACACCATAGCGAACCCCTCATAGTTCAATAGGGTGTAGTAGCAGAAGCTCACAACAAAATCAAAGGTATGACAAATCCAAGGTCAAGTGTTTTTATTGTAATAAGCTAGGTCATTATGCACATACATGTAGGAATAAGAAGGACGACCTTAGCTAAAAGAATGGAAATTATTCTACCACCTTTGAGAACTATTCAAATCCTTTAATCCTTACTCGTAATGTTGCTCAAGATATTTCTAGTGATATTTAGCTTATAAATAGTGGGTGTAGCAATCATATGACAGGTAATAGAAAACGGATTGTAAACCTAGATGATTCAGTAAGAACTGAAGTTAAATTGGAGACATACAATAACATAAATGTTATGGGAGAATGAATGCTTAACATATTGACCAAACAAGGCCAAAAAATACACATATGAGATGTGTATTATGCCCAATGTTTGAAACATAATCTCATTATGGTTGAGCATATTACCCAAAAAGGGTATGCTGTAAGTTTTAAGGGAGATGATTGTTTTATATATGAAAAACCTCCTAATAAGATGTTACTTTCTAGGGTGAATATGAAAAAGAATAGAATGTATCCTCTTATCATGAATTGTGGTAGACATGATACCTTATTTTCCCAAAAGGAAACATGTTTGGATGACTTTTGGTTATGGAATTTTAGATTTGGTCATCTACATTTTGGTGGCCTAATGTCAGTATAGAAGAAAAGGATATTTAAAGGTTTTCCTCGCATTAAAGAGCCAACTAGTTCATGTGATAGTTTCATTATTGAAAAACAACACATGGATTTCTTTCCCAAGGGAGTGTCACATAGAACAAACACACCATTGGAGTTGGTTCCTACAGATCTATGTGGTCCTATTCATACTCAATCACTATGAGGAAGTTACTATTTCTTAACCTTAACATATGATTACAACATAAAGACTTGGATGTACTTTCTTGAAAATAAATATGAAAATTCTGACAAATTCAAATAATTCAAGGCAATGGTGGAGAACCAAAGTCACCATCAAAGTAAAGTGTTAAGATCAGATAGAGGAGGTGAATATGATTCAAATGATTTTCATGTTTTCGTTAAACAAGATGGCATGAAAATACAATTTACAACAAGGTATACACCACAAAAAAATGGTGTAGTTGAGAGAAAAAAAACCCATCATGGATAGGGCTAGAAGCATGATGAAAGAAAAACACTTGTCAAATGCTTTTTGGGAAGAAGAAGTAGTTTATTAAATTTACATTTTAAAGAAATATACCACTAAAAATGCAAGGAAAAAAGAATGACAAGAAGCATGGAAATGTATGAGATACAATGTATGACATCTTAAAGTATTTGGTTGCATGGCAAATGCTCATGTGTTTAAAGAATTGACAAATAAACTAGATGCCATAATTGAAAAATTCATCTTTCTTGGGAACAATGATGACTCCAAGGCATACAAATTGTATAATCCGATGACAAAGAGTGTTATAATCAACAAGAATGTTGAGTTCAAAGGAGATCAAACATGGGATGGAAGCATAGACAAGATTATATGTGTTGGAGCAGTTGTACCTCAATTAGTAGATGAAGTAGAGGAGAAAATCACATAAGGTGGAAAAAAAGGTTTACAAACCCAATCACCAGTCAGAGGAACTCTGACAAGGACTCCAAAAAATTGTGTTCAAATTGATCCAACTAGCCTAGCATGCCAATCTATTCCTATTTATCAATCAAGTAGTGAACCTGACCCAAGAATCACTTCCTTAAGATCTAGGAAGACTAGAATTTTCAGAGAAATCTATGAAGATCTAGTCATGCATTCAAATTTTTCATTGTTTACATATCAACCAACATGTGTTGAAGAAGTTGTCGAGGAAGACAAAAGGGCGCAAGCCATGTATGAAGAAATAGATTGCATAGAAATAAATGATACATGTGATCTAGTAAATTTGTCTAAAGACAAAGATTCTATTTGTGTGAAATGGGATTATAAAACCAAAGTTAATGAAAATCGTGAAATTTAAAAGTACAAGGCTAGATTGGTAGTAAAAGGTTTGGCACAAAAACTTCGAGTCAATCATGGTGAGACCTTTGCACTAGTTGCAAGGTTAGATACAATTAGAGTTGTCTTAGCCATAACAACCCAAAACATGTGGAAAGTTTATCAAATGGATGTAAAATATGCATTCTTAAATGACATTCTAGAAGAAAAAGTTTATGTGCAACAACCACCATGGTATGAGATAAAATAACATGAAGACAAGGTATACAGGTTGAAGAAGGCTCTCTATATAATAAAGAAATCTCCGAGATCTTGGTACATTGTGATAAATTGTTATTTGAATAGCCATGGATTTAGTAGAAGCAATAGCCAAACCAATCTATATAAAAGGGGAATTTTTAATTGTTTGTTTATATGTTGATGACATGATTCTCATTGGAAACCTGTTAGTAAATGAGTTCAAAACAACAATGAAACATGAATTTGAGATGATAGATTTGGACCTAATGAAGTAATTCCTTGGCATAGAGGTAAATCAGTCAAGTTATGGAATCTTTATATGTCAAACAAAATATGCATTAGATGTGATGAAAAAATTTAGAATGATGAATAGCAATGCAACACCCACACCATTACTAATAGAAACAAAGCTCAATAAAGAGGAAAAAGGTTCAAATGTAGATATTGCATTGTTAAAGAAATTAGTTGGTAGTCTCATGTACCTTATTACCGCTACACGAGACATTATGTTTGAAGTTATCTCTATTTCCAGGATTATGGAGACACCTAACAGAATGAATTGGCAAGTTGGGAAAATGATTTTGAGATACATTTCATGAACAATAAGATATGGTATTTTATACTCAAGCACTGCAAATAATTTTTTATTGTTTATACTGATAGTGACTTTGCAAGTGGCCTAGATGATAAAAAGAGTACTTCAGGCTATTTCTTTCAACTTGCTACAGGTGCAATTTCACGGGAATCCAAAAAACATGTCATTGTAACGATTTCATCAGTAGAAGTTGAATATGTAGGAGAAATAACAACAACTTGTCAAGCAATTTCGTTACAAAGAGTATTAGATGGGCTTCAACAAGGATAGGAAGGACTAACTCAAGTATATTGTGTCAACACTATCCGAGAATCATGTGTTTGACCTAAGAAAACAAGCATATTAATACTAGGCATTACTTCATTAGAGAGCTTTTAAAAAATGATGAAATTTATATAGAATTTTGTAAATCAGAACACAAATTGATTGATATGTTCAAAAAGCCTCATTGGCAATTCCGTACACATAATATAGGTGGTCTATATGCTGAATCATTGTGCGGTTGTAATTATGGGGGCGTGTTATAACAATTGCTCTCAGTAATGAGTTTTTAACTATATCTAATTAATTTTTTAATCTATTTTTAAGATCAAGGCTAAGCGAGACACCAAATTGGTATATGAGAATACTCTAACTAAGAATACTCTAAAAAACAAGTTTCATAAAACCACTTATACATAGTTTTATCTTGATTTTTCTCAAGGATTTATTGATATCTTTTCTCGAAAAGAATTGTATATAAATAACTTCTTGTGAATCAATGTAAAAATAACTTTTAGGTTATTCATCTAAGTTGTACCCGATTCCTCTTGTGTTTATGTATTTACAACATAAGTATCTTTAATCCACTACCGTCACTACCATCTTCTCTAGAGTGAATGGATATAATTTATAAGATAATTCCACGGTGACACATTCAAACAACTAGTAGCATATGTTGAAATATGGAGAGCAGGAAGAACACCGCATATGTCTTGCAACAATTGTATTAAAGGCATGTTGCAAATCCTTCACATGTGAAAAAACATCAATCCTAACCACTTTTTAAGGTCCCATCCGACATGGAAGAGGAAACATGGATGGTCGTATTTTTCTTAATCGTATGGTTGAAATATTCATAAAGCGTGCCACAACCCTATCGATTTGGACATTCCATGTGTACTTGCAATGTCATATTTTTGTTTCAATCATTTTAAATACCATCTATTTAATATTTACATCACTATGTTTATATATGTTTATATATATATATATATATATATGTTATATGAATATTTTTGAATTTTTACATCGTTAGGTTTATTTATATTCCTTTTACTTTTCATTTTCCAAATCATTAGGTTTATCTATGTTGTTTTTATTCTTCATTTTCCCAATGTTGTTTTTATACATAAATTGAATTTAACAAATGAATATTTTATTGTGTACATGGTATGTGTTTTTATATAACTTTCCATTCACTTTATATCAATGAATGCGTTAGAATGTTGTTTTTATGTATAAATTGAATGTAACAAATGGATATTTTATTGTGGGCATGGGATGTGTTTTTATATAACTTTCCATTCACTTCGTATCAATGAATGAGTTAGAAATAGAAAAGGAATGAATGAGTTAGAAATAGAAAAGGAGTTTGTAAATAGGTAATGGAAAATTTTTAAGTTTATTTAAAAAAATATAAAATATGAGATACATNATGGGAACTGAAAAAAGGTAAAAGGGTTTATGAAATTAGAAAGCTAATCTCAAAAACATTGAGAGAAACATTTCAAGATCACCATATTTTTACTTTTCAATTGTCTTACTTTCACAAAGATAAGAGATCCCTGAGTCCTAGGGTGTTTTGGAATTGCTCAACTCCAAGTTTTACTATATAGGTCCTCTGGATTTGAACTTGTAGACCTCTTGAAAGAAAACACATGTTCTTAACCATTAGACCCACTGAGACTGTGATACCTAAAAGAAACCTAAAAGAAACCTATGATGAATCAAATAGAATTATTTGATTGCCCAAATAAATTATAGATTGTAATATGTTGTGAGATTACAATGAAAGGACACCAACCTCCTCTATAGAGCCACTACACAGCTCAAAATATTATTGCAAATACCATCAATTTGTTAGAGCCACTACAGAGCTCAGAATATTATTGCAAATACCATCAATTTGTTTTTATTACTAGCAGCAGAAGTCCAGTTTACGCACGGTATCAATCTGAATTAGTGGCCACCATTAGGACAGCCACCGGATCCAAAACCAGACCCTGACCCCAGCCCGAACCAAAACCTAAACCATTACCACTTCTGCTTCTCGAATCATGACTATACCTGGAATCGGAATGTGAACCTAAACCCCTACCGCTACCCTGAACCGGAACCAGAACTAAATCACTTCCAGAACCAGAACTAGAATCTGTGCAGAAGCGTGAAGCATTACCACTTCCGCTTCTCAATCTGGATCCACTTTCGCCGCCTGAACAAAAGTTAAAGATGAAACCCGAACTGCCTCCACTACTGCCATTGCAGAAGCAGATGAACCGCCACCTGAATTTGATGCCCCGTTTGTAGAACCAGAAATGGATAAAGACGTTAAAACTAACAGGACGACATCAATTTTGACAGTGAAAACTATAGTAAACTTCATCGAAATAAACATATGCCTTCGAGCTCTCATGTTTCTTCAAGATCACAATGAAAATTGCATCAAAAGTTATTGAACAAAATTCTTCAAACTTTGGTCATGCAATAAAAAAAAATTGCTCCAAAAGTACCTCGATGTTTTGTTAGACTCTTGTTAGACTCTTGATTTCACATCGAGGTCATGATCTAGATGTCAAATTGGTAAATGAAACTCCTTTATTCATTGGACAAGAATCCTTAGCTCAAAAATTTGACACCCTGACATAACTCATTATTTTCAGGTTCCTTTTATTCCAATTTAAAAAAGTAAATTTAAAATTTCCTTCAGATTTCCCAAATGTGTAGATCCTTGTTC
>SNQJ01S0018057.1:33454-44230 GCA_010110895.2 Picea sitchensis | reverse complement strand
AGAGAAAAATCTGATCTTCATGACAACTTACAACAGTAGATGCGTTTGATATGATGGAAAAAGCATTGCTAAGGTTGTCATAGTGTGGATTATTGATCTCATGATCATGATGAAGAGTATTTTATTCAGCAGTATACTCTTCACGAAGTTCTAATTTCGAAAGATTGAATTCATGACAACACTCGGGAAAAATAAGATCAGTTGAAAATTGGTCTTTACAAAACACATGAAAAGCAGCATGAAAATCTTCTAAAGAACTGACACTTGCATCCGGAAGAGACTGGCACCATTCAAGAGCAATTCCCTCTAAAGAAAATTTGAATAGCTTAATTTGAACATCTTCATGTACAATTTCAAGTGGGTCAATGAAGTCATGGAAATCCAGCAAATGTTCAGCTGGTACTTCCCACTTCTCTCCACGAAATCTGGGGATACTACGTTCCCATTCATCTCTAGTAGGTACTGGATGAGGGTAACCATAAATACTTGAGAAATTGCAGAACGCATACCTCTTTGCTAAGATCTGATTCATTTATACCAGTGGAGTCACCAACAGATCCGTCCTTCATGGAGTCTCCACCGAATTCATCCTTCATGGAGTCGCTAGATAGATGATTACAACCGAAATAATGTCCAGGATTTGTCTATCATCAAATATGGATCTATGTCATCTCCCAAGGAAGCTGAGCTTCAATCTCTTCTCCCCGGCAATGACGCCATTTTGTTATCACTCCAAGAAACTCCTTAGGGTTGTAGGCTAAGGATGCTTGGTAACTTAAGGAATCATGAATAATGAAAGTGTGGATCAATGGGATAACTGAGAATAGATAAAGGGAAAACAACTCACAATGCAATCAAATGAAACAGTGCTTTTAGGAATCAATGACCAGACATAGTAATATCAAAGGGTATGGAGAAAACTGATCTAGATAATCAAGTACAACAGTGTGTAGGATCATACGAGCCAGCAAGAATTCCTTTAGTTCAAGTTTATGAGCTAAATAAGAAGATGACAATTCTTAATAGCTGAACTAAAATGAAATAAAGTACAAAACATGGAATAGATGAAGAAATATGTCATTAACAACAAAAGAAGATTGATTTTGTATTGAAAAATAAGTGTCTTAGTACAATAGCCAAAGAGTATACAAAATTGAACCCTTGTCTCTTAGAAAAAAAGAGGCATTTATAGCCTATTACAATTAGTTTTCAGATCCTAAAACAATGGATCTGATATTCTAAAAATAGAAATTCAAAACTGATTCACAAAAGATAAGGAGAGATCCTCAAGATGAGGTCAACCTCTATCTTTTGGTCNAATTCATAACCAGCTTATTGAAGAAGAATTCAAACCATTCAAACCCAAAAAATCCTGATCTGGGCGAAAATTTGGCTATTCTGGCCGTGACAGGCTTTCATGAGCTAACTTACCCGAAAATCTGGTTCTTAGCTGGTGAAAGGCAGAGCGTTCAACAACTAACTATTTATAATTCTGCCTTCTGCGCTGGTGAAAGTGCAAATTTTTTCAAAATCAAAATTCTCAGTCATGGAGAGTCCGTTTTGCATGCTTAAATAGTCGATCGACATCTACAAATCCTAAAATTTCAAATGGTGCTTTCAGATCTGCATTTGGATCTCATGAAGCTATCAAAATTTTCCCTACAAGATTATGCATCGTTCTTTCAAAAATGTCGGTGCGTTTTTTATCACTAACAGTACCAACAACACAAAATTTTAAATATTTTTCAAGGGTACTTTTTGCAGAATATTTTCAACAGCTCTTAGCTTTAGCACACTACATTTCCATCCTTCAACCAACATGCACCAGTTCCACATAGTCCTTTTTGATTTTGTAGCTATTTTTTTGTGCTAATAAGAGTTTGTATGAGGACATGCAAACCAACATGTGTGGGGGAAAACAAAGAGAGACAAAGGCAATCTCCACATATCAACATTCATCATCGCTCTCCTAGATATCTGGAATCTCTTAGTCTTGCTTGGATTAATCTTCAATTTCAGCCAACATGTACTCCCATTCATCTTCCACTTCATCAAATTGCAGTGCACATTCAAGTGAAGGTAACTTCAGGTAAAACTAGTACAAATCTTTTTAATTTATGAAGAATTTGGAAAACATGATGCATAACCATTATTACCCACTCCATGTTCCATTATGCATTATCACAACTAATAAGTAAACCCTCCATCTTCACTCCACTTGTCATAATGAAAATTATAACTTGATCACAAGACCAAGTAATGAAAAGAAAATATGTGGTATACAAATACAAAGAAACATCTATAGTGTCTTCTCCTTGTATATCATAAATAATTCTTAAGTTATCTTAGTGTTCTGAATAAGAGAATGAATTCATTATTTCATATCCAAACAAAGAACCAAAAGGTAAATATTGGTCTTAAAATTGATGTAAGAAACATAGTATAAAGGTGTCCAAGTTCATACGACCACCATCACCATAATTTTCTAAATCATTCTCCACATGCACACCATTCACCATCACTATGATACCCCATCCACTGGTTTTCCTCCATTTTTATGACATTTTTGTTTATCTGTTTAAAATTCAATCCGTGACAGTTTCCAAAGTGTTGCTCCATAAGAACCAACACCTACACAAAATAAATAATGTCACATAAATCTATAAGCAGAGTATCATAAGTTCTTCACCTTTTTTGCATGACGACATGAAAATACTTGGGTTTGGGGGTCTGTTGGGTTCCAATTTTTTCATATTTTCTGTCATACAAATACACTCATCATTACACCTTCTCCCCACATTTTGTAAATAATATATCCCTAATTACACCATAACCCTCCATTATCTATTTTTATTTATCATATGTGGTTAAGACATAATTTTCCATATTTTTAGTGATTAGAGGAATGATTATACAATAGTTTTGTTTATGATGGTTTAATCCTATATTTCTATGTCCAAACAATATGTTCCCGCACTCCAATTCATATGGTACCAAAAGGTTCTACAATCATTATATACTTGCACAATCATCCGGTACTCACACTCCATGTCATCCGGTACTCATGCTCCATGTCATCAGGTACTCACAATTCATCTCATCCAATACCAGAATGTTCCAGAAACCATCTGGTACCAAAATGTTCCAAGTCATTCGGTATCAACATCAACAACCCTCTGACACTCGATTATAGTCGAAAATTTGGAATGATTCTAGAGGAAAATCAAGGACATGGGTTTTGTACATAACAACATCGACATGGAGACAATCTAGTAAAAATACACCTATATCGCATGTGTGGACCTCCAACTCAGGAAGAATGGTTATGCAAAAACTACTAAAAATCTCAAACTACCAAATTTCGCCTTGATTTTCGTGCAGATGGTATCAGATCTAGAAATTCTACGAAATGGGTTTTGTCTAGAATGTGGAAAATTCGATATAACATGGGAACATTTTCAAATTTAGAATTGTTTTGGAAGATAAGGGTGGATCTCTAACTCGAATCTACCTAAATTGATGAAAACCCCAGATTTTTGTGATTTTTCTCTAAAATTTGTAAAATTGGTTTTAACCAAAATCTGAGTTTGGGGGATTCAGTTCTATCATTTCCCTTTGGATTTCATGTATAAATATGAGCCTTATAGGGTTGAGGAGGGGCCATCATTATTATTTATAAAATTTGTAATTGGGAGAAATTCATCATATTAGAGACATCAAATTGATGAGCAAAATGTTGTAATCAAAGTTTTGGATTTCTAAATCAATGAAAGATGTTCACTATTGAATTTTGGTACATTGTTACAGTTTGATATGATTCCCTTCAAGAAGGATTAACCAACATGATAATGACCCCTCATCTTGGTAACATCTTGCTTCTTTTGTTTTCTTTTTTTGTTTTTAATAAATTAGATTTTAATGTATTTGATTTTTGTTTAATAAATATTTAGTTTGGCATGCTTAAAATTTCTATTTCAAGTGTGTTAATTGATAATATGGTTTAGATATGCTTCCCTTTGATTCCTGTACACCATGGTATTTCCCCAATTCTCATTCTTACCATTTGTCTTCATTATGTATATATTTCCATACAAATCACAGTTCACCCATCAACAATTCACCCTTGTCCAACGTTATACTCGATTATATTAAATTCACACAAATTGCATAATGTTGGTTACGTCATTTCATTCTCTATTCCTTGTCTAGATCCATGTTCTCAATTTGATTATTTAGTACATACAGAATAAACCATTCCATAACTCCATGTTTTCTTATTCCTGCACATATTATTTTCTTCTCAAAAGATTGATTGATCTTGGAAGATAATGTTATTCACACATACAATATTTTAAAGAAAAAAAGTAAGCAAGTTACGCTTCTAAGCATTTCTGTCTTTGATACCATAATTGTTCCTATGTATCATGTGTACTCATTTGAAGGGTAGTTTCTTAGTTTGAAGTTTTAATTACATCAGTTGTTTTAGATTGTTTTGGTTGCCTTTGCATTGTTTTTAACATTTTCTCATTTTTGTTGTTTTCTTTGGTATGTGTAATTTGGTTGGCCTTAGGATATGTGTTTTATGTTTCTTTCATCCATATTTCAATTATGTACTATGTTCTTGTAACTGTTTTGTTGTGCATTGCATGGTAATTCAACTTCATGTTTCAGTACCTGTGTACAGTTCAAATGTATATAGTGTAAACAAAGTGTTGAATGCATAAGGATAATTAAATCATTGTATGTATGATGAGTAGTTTTCTTTGTTTGTTTTAGGTTTAGTTCTTACATTCACCTTTCATTTCATTTGCATAGTTTGAAGTAGGCTTCATTTTTTATTTGTTTGATTGTTTTTCCCTCTAGTTAATTTGCTTTAACTTTGTTTTCCAATAGCTTATCTAACCACTACAAGAATCCATTGAAGGACAAAAAAATTAAGTAAGATACTCATGATTAATCACACAAACATCACCATGAGTGCATGAAGGAATGCTATCTATGCCTTTATAGCACTAAGTTATCTATGTCCCAGTGATGAATCCTTAGTGTTAATTTCCTGCAGTTTGTTTACTTAGCTCATTTTGTTCATATTGTTGTTGGATTTAGATTAGGCTAGACTAGGCTCCAATCCTGCATTTCCAGTACTTTCACTTTGAAGCTTACGAGCCCCGATTGATAATTTAATGTGGGAATGAATAGTGCCTATATTTATCCCCACACATATCCTCTTAAATATTTTGTAGTATGTACAGATGCATCAAAGGAAGGCTTATGTGATATCCCACAACTTGGACTTTAATTATTATTTATATTACTGTGTTTTTTGGAATTTCAATTATCTTTCCAAAAAGAGACAAACTGGTCGAGTGGCAAAAATTGAATTGTAAGACCATATTATTTTTATGGAATAAAAACATGTGGAAAAAGGGGAACACGTTGAAGTATATTCTAAAAGAGGGAGTTGGGAATCAAAAGGGGTTGACAAAGTGGCAGCAAAACATAGACAAGTTGTGGAGTTAACTTAACCTCAAAACGACACAATCCATATTTATAGGAGAATATGTGAATATGTGTATAGTTTATCCTGATAGGTGGTCAATGAGGAGGACGCTCAAGACAAGTGTCACAAGTCCTCAGAAAAATAAAATAAGTTATGACAAGAGAACGAGACATCATTTTTAAGGGAGACCATTTGTATAGCTGGAGAAAAGCTATGTGATAAACACTTTGGCACAGTAAAAACTCTACAAATATTACTCACAACAAATGGAGCTCATAATTATGTAAGAGGCCATAGAGGAAACCCCTTGGATTTCAAACTCAACTCAGGGTTGACAGAGGTGACAAAGACTCTAGTCTAAGGTTGGGAGGAACATGGTATTCAACGTGTGGTTTCCCAAAGTTCGAGGTTTTATTTCTTGTTATGAACATGCTCATTAGAAATTGTTTACTTAAATTCTTACTGTGTTAGTGTACAAATTATGTGATTTAATTCTATGGATTAAACAATCGGAACAATATTAGAAATTTAAATGACTGATGCACAAGGAATCGATGCATATTATATGCTAGTTTTAGAAATTTAATGCTTGGTGTACAAGGAACATATGCGTATTATATGTTAGTATAGAAAGGAAATATAACACTTATTCTACTTACGAACAAATTTATAATATCAATAATAGATTATTGGTATCCATAGGTAAGAACCTAATTACAAATCTAAAGACTAAATTATGGATAGGAAATCCATATGGAAGGAACATGACTCATAGAAATACAATATAATATTGAAAATGAATTATCTACATAAGAACTTATATCGATTTACCAAAGATTTTAGTATATACATATATAAATGGAAAAATAAATCATTACAAAGTCAAGAAGATTTCCTTCTTCTATATTAAAAAGGAATATCATTACAGAGTACAATGTAATAGTCAAGGACAACTTATTACATAATTTAACGAGATAAACTAAGTATATATATATTTGAAAATGGAAAGGTTACATACTGTATAGAATTTGAAAATGAGCAGAGTCCATTTATAAACTATATATCTAGGAAAAAGGAAAAACAATAAATAGAGTTTTACAATGACATAGAATGTGTAGGCAACAGTCTATGAAGCCACCCAACTTCTAGGAATATTACATTCAAAAGATAAGTGGTCGACTAATTGAGCAGAAGTATTGAAACTCGAATACCTTTCTGTACTTGGTTGTTTGTAACATCCTGCTCTGGCGCATTGAGCGAACTTATTCTTTGAGGACACTTGCTCGCAAGTGATCCAGATTATTATGCTATTAAAACATTTGATTTTTATTTTGAGGCGTTATGGGTTGATGACATGTTGTTTTACTGCATTGACATAGATGGGTGCTATTGACTCGGTTTTACTGAGTGTGCAATATTTTGGACCACGAGGATGCAAAGGCATTGATAGAACCCCTTGGACTCCAGATCAAGTCGGGGAGTGTACCATTGGGGTTTGATTGTTTTAATTTGATATTAGTGCATTTGATTAGATGATATGATATGGATATATTCTGACATGATTCATTGATGATGCAGGCTGATGATAGATTGTTGACTAGACTCACATGTGGAGTAAAGGGGTCATGCATGACTACCAGAGATGTTGAGGGAGAGGTGTGGACAATAGACTTGCCACAGCCTACTAGCACTCTCGTCGTGGCTCGAACTGTAGGTTAACGTTTACCTAGTTTGAGAGGACCCACGATGTCGTGAGGGAAGACTGTGACAGTTGCTCATGATGATTCTAAGGGGCATGCAATAAGGTGGGGGCCTTATTCCTTAGAGGCCCTTAGTCTCCCACAAGTTCACTTGGCGGAGTATTGACTCCAAGGGTTTTTGATGTCTACCAAGTCAGTCAAGAGGTGAGTGGCACCCTTGGAGCACATGGTGCATCCTGAAAGGCACGTTGCACAAGAAAAATGGAAAGAAGCAAGTGGCACCCTTGGAGCACGTATTGCATCCTTAAGGGCATGTCGCACAAGGGAAACAAACTAAGGCGAGTGGCACCCTTGGAGCACCTAGTGCGTCCTGAAGGGCAAGTCACGTTTTTTATGATAAATGAATGAACCTGGATGACCTTAGGATGAATAACGTGTTCATAATTTTTAAAAACAAATTCCCTAATAAAATTTTGCCCAGTACAGAAATTTAAGGTCTAAGTCTAAATTATGCTAGTGGTAAAATTTTATCTATCTATTTAAAAAAAATAAAAAAAAATAACATAAATAATAATTATACTCTTTGTTAAATCTTGTAATAATAAGGGGGTAAGCAATTTAAATGATTCATAAAAATCTGTTAGGGTAAAATTTAAAAAAAGAGGGAAATAATTGTTTTATTATTTATCATAGTTTAACATTATTAACTAAAAAGGGAAAAAGGAAAAAGGGGGTTAATTTCTACACCTGCCAATTTGAGTCCTAAATGAAAAGGGGAAAGAGGGAAATCTAAAATATTTAGGAAACTAGGAAAAGGGGAAAACATAAGAAGAAAATGGAAACCAAGGGAAATTGTAGAAAGTTAAACTTAGTAAGGTATCTACCGTTAAGAAATTTCTAATTTAAAACTGAACTAGCAAATTGATAATGGGGAAAGTCATTAAATCCTATAAGAGAATTTGGGGACACCTATGAGCGATTCTAGGAGTGAATCTAGGTGGGTGAGGGAAATAAGGGAAATTAATTAATTAAAGAAATTAATTTGTGGAGGAATGAAGGGGATGGGTGACACTTGTACAGGGAGGAATTTTTAGAATTTAATTTTTAAAAACTTAATTAAAACGCGATTTTAGGAAACTAATGGACTTCGAAACTCTATATAATGAAGGGAGGAGAAGGATGAAGGATCTCTTCTATTTGCATAATGTTACGCTGCAGAAATATCTACTTGAATGACTTAGCTTGTGGGAGTTGGGATACCCAACTCAGTGAGGAGTGGTAGCTCAGCCTTGCGAGGCGAGCTGGGAGCTAGTTGAATCTCTGGATAGTGTGTGTGGCCCCTTTCTGGCTTGGGGGGATAAGGGGGAGGAAGAGTACCCCTAGCATTGGCTGGGAGGTACCGGTGAAGTCTCGTCAGCTAGCAAGTGGAAGTTGCATGGAGCGTGGGGGACGTCACTCAGAGTGGGCGATCAGGCAATGGTACCCTCTCTTCATTTTTGTATGGTAGATTGTTATAGTATTTATGATTGGATCTGCATGCTTAATGGAGTAAGTAAGTTGATCATTTATATTGATGACTAAATTTATTTCATAGCCTAGATCGATGATTGATTGACTCCCATGGCCTTCGTTTCCCCGCATGTCTTGACCTCCTTGTGGTGTTGGATTGTGACCATTGTGGTGGTTTTGCCTATCATCTCTAGCTNTTTTTGCTTTCAAATGAGACTGAGTTTGTTGTTTTAAATGCCCACGTTTTGCCTTCAAATGAGACCGAGATTGTTGTTTTAATTGTCCACATTTTTGCTTTCAGATGAGACTGAGTTTACTGTTTTAAATGCCCACATTTTTTCTTTCAAATGAGACTGAGTTTGTTGTACTAAATGCCCACATTTTTGCTTTCAAATGAGACTGAGTTTGTTGTACTAAATGCCCACGTTTTTTCTTTCAAATGAGACTGAGTTTGTTGTTTTAAATGCCCACGTTTTTGCTTTCAAATGAGACTAAGATTGTCATTTTAGATGCCCACATTTTTGCTTTCCAACGATGGACTGAGTTGTTGTAGAAATCACCCACGAATTTAGCCTTTTAAATCTTAAATTCACTTGCCGGAATGACCACGGTTTTGGTAAATAAAAATTGACTTTGTGCATGTTGAATTCGCCCACCTTTTTTTTTTCTATTCAATTCATAACTGACTTGCAGTAATGACCACGATTTCGCCTTCAAACTGTGACTGCGTTTTCCCTTGAGTGATGGGCTGTGTCGATGTTGATTGAACACGTTTGCCTTTAATTGTTGAGTTGTTGTCGATTGGGCACGATTGGCCACCATGTGGGAACTGCGTTTTTGCTAATTTTTCCATAGTGAATTAAATGGATAACAGTTAGTTAAATGCCTTACTATTACTAGATTCATTGTTATTTAATGGTTGCATTAAATGCCTTGATTTTTGCCAGCAAATAAAATGGATAACAGTGAGTTAAATGTCTTGTTATTGCTAGATTCATTGTTATGTAGTGGTCATATTAATTGCCAGAACAATTGCTACAACAATGTAAATGGCCAGCAAATTCATTCTTTGGATTAAATTACACATCGAGTTAAATGTTAACTAACACCTTAAATGCCTTGCTATTGTTGTATTATTTGTTATGACAACAGTCATGTAAACTACCTTGTTAGTGCACTTTTAATTGTCGTGTTAATGGTCATGTAATTGCCTTGTTATTTCTATATTAATTGTTAAGTAACCGCTATGTTAATTTCCTCAATAAATTGCTCCAACCCTACTAATAGTTAGTAGTTTCCTTCTAATATTATTAGATAGATAGTATTGTTAGTTCGGTCAATATAACTAGACTACATGCTGAGATTTAATTGCTCGTAAGTATTATAATGATAGAATTCTACTTTAAGATTGTAAATGTTATTATTTAAGTTGATGTCTAGTTGGGTGGAGAATTTGGATTAACATAGACTTGACCGATTAGGTTGTGTTAAAGATTAAAATTTGATTGGTAAGTAAGGAATGGACTGCAAATTTTAGACTCGCTGGATTGAATTTTAATTAAGGATAGAGGGCATTTATAATTATGGTTTTAGTCTTGACCACTTAGATTTGCAAAATTAATTGTATTAACATTTATTTAGCGGACGCATTATTGTCTAATTGTAATTTGACGTGCCTCGTTAGAATGGAACCCTTGTTAAAATTGAATGTAATCATAGACCGATTAGACTAGGTGATTGGTGGGGGTGGGGACAATGTCGTGTGGGTTGGCGTCACCCCTTGTCTTCGTCCTCTTGTGTCTCGTCAACCTTTGTGTGGGGTAGGTATAGTCTCCTAGTCAGTATTCGGTTCCTAGCTCATCGGATTTTTCTTGAGTCTTGGTCCCTTTTGTTTTGCGCCAAGGTTATTGACGCATCTATCACCCAGGGAACGACATGATTCCTGATGAGGGGATCATGGCGTGCCCTGGGAATAGCGTCGAACGAGATCTTGGCCAGAGTAGGTTCTTTTGTGTGAGTGTTGACGAGCGTGCAAGTTGCTCTTGGCACAAGGGTCGAACACCTTCA
>SNQJ01S0018057.1:20020-33404 GCA_010110895.2 Picea sitchensis | reverse complement strand
CCCACGTTTTTGCTTTCAAATGAGACAATTTTGTTGTTTTAAATGCCCACGTTTTTGCTTTCAAATGAAACTATGTTTGTTGTTTTAAATGCCCAAGTTTTTTCTTTCAAATGAGACTAAGATTGTTATTTTAAATGCCCATGTTTTTTCTTTCAAACGATGGACTGAGTTGCTATAGAAATCACCCACGAATTTAGCCTTTTAAATCTTAAATTCACTTGCCAGAAATAAATAAAAATTGATTGTGTGCATGTTGAATTCACCCACCCTTTTTTCTATTCAATTCATAACAGACTTGTAGTAATGACCATGATTTCGCCTTCAAACTGTGACTTCATTTTACCTTGAGTGATGGACTATGTTGATGTCGATTGGATACATTTTCCTTTAATTGTTGAGTTGTTGTCGACTGGGAATTATTGGCCACCATGTGGGCACTGCGTTTTTGCTAATTTTGCCACAACGAATTAAATTGATAATAGTTAGTTAAATGCCTTACTATTGCTAGATTCATTGCTATGTAATGGTCACATTAATTGCCTTGATTATTGCCAACAAATAAAATGGATAACAGTGAGTTAAATGCCTTGTTATTGCTAGATTCATTGTTATGTAATCATCATATTAATTTCCAGAACAATTGCTACAACAATGTAAATGGCCAACAGATTCATTCTTTGGATTAAATGACACATCGAGTTAAATGTTAACTAACACCTTAAATGCCTTGCTATTGTTGTATTACTTGTTATGACAACAGTCATGTAAACTACCATGTTAGTGCACTTTTAATTGTCGTGTTAATGGTCATGTAATTGCCTTGTTATTTCTATATTAATTATTAAGTAACCGCTATGTTAATTTCCTCGATAAATTGCTCTAGCCCTACTAGTAGTTAGTAGTTTCCTTCTAATATTATTAGACATATAGTATTGTTAGGTCAGTCAATATAACTAGACTACATGCTGAGATTTAATTGTTCATAAGTTTTATAATGATATAATTCTACTTTAAGATTGTAAATGTTGTTATTTAAGTTAATGTCTAGTTGGGTGGAGAATTTGGATTAACATAGACTTGACCGATTAAGTTGTGTTAAAGATTAAAATTTGATTAGTAAGTAAGGAATGGATTGCAAATTTTAGACTCGTTGGATTGAATTTTAATTAAGGATAGAGGGAATTTATAATTATGGTTTTAGTATTGACCACTTAGATTTGCAAAATTAATTATACTAACGTTTATTTAGGGGACGCATTATTGTCTAATTGTAAGTTGACGTGCCCTGTTAGAATGGAACCCTTGTTAAAATTGAATGTAATCATAGACCGGTTAGACTGGGTGATTGGTGGGGGCAGGGACGATGTCGTGTGGGCTGGCGTCACCCCTTGTCTTCATCCTCTTGTGTCTTGTCAACCTTTGTGTGGGGTAGGTATAGTCTCTCGGTCAGTATTTGGTTCCTAGCTCATCGAAGTTTTCTTGAGTCTTGGTCCCTTTTGTTTTGCGCCAAGGTTATTGACGCATCTATCACCCAGGGAACGACATGATTCTTGATGAGGGGATCATGGAATGCCTTGGTGGATAGAGGGGAAAAAGATATTGTCTGGAGTACATTCTTTTGTGTGAGTGTTGATGAGCGTGCAAGTTTCTCTTGGCAAAAGGGTCGAACGTCTTCAAGCGTTAGTTCTGCACACCTTGAGGTTCTAGTATTTGTTTGTCTAGGCTGTGATGTTGAGATGGGGGTGTTGTCCCTTAGCTTATAGGCGTGGTCATGTTTGTGTCAGAAGGGTAGTCGTCCTCCTTGCTATTTTTCACATGTTTTCCAGTTGTCTTGAGCGGGTGTGTGGTGTCATAGTAACTAGTTGCATGGACTACGTGCTAGCATTCGTCGTTAGTTGTATGATTAAAATTTTGTCATCGTCGCCTTCTTGCCTCTTAACTCCTAAAAAAAAAAATGAAAACAAAAAAAACTGCTTCGCTTGTTGTCGTAACGATGGGTTCGTTACATATGGTATCAGAGCCAAGTTGAACCCATGACTAGGGATCACTACGACTTTCATTGATATGATTTGATTATAATGTTGCTAATTTAGTTGACTTGTGTGTGTATAGGTAATCATGGTTAGAGGACTCCATGGAGGTAGATGACGGGGTGCTAGGGGAGGAGGCGCGACGACTCCAGTAGCATCCATGCCTAAGGGATTGTTGGCAACCAATTCACATTTTTCCATTGTCTTATAAGCTGCCTACACCAATGTTTTGCAAACATCAATTTTTCGTCGCATTTCTAAATAGACGACATTTTTATTCTTTGCGACATTTGCACATTTAACTTCATTTTGTTTTCACGACTGTAAGCGTGAAAACTTAGTCTTTTGAAGTCGCATTTCGATCATTATCTGAACTGTTATTATCTCTTTTGTCGATATGCCTATTGCGCTCACTTTTTATTTATCATTATACAGCTGGTGAGATCATTTGATCGGTACTCATGCTTCGATTGATTGTGTAATTTGTTTTTGGTATTTGGATTGGATTTTTATTTGACCTACTTGACCTTTGGTTTCATAAGATATATGGGTATTATGTTTAAGTATTTCATACATATATTGTTAATATAATTCCTATGTTAAGGTTTTCATAACTATTGGTTGGTTGATTATATGAATACCCATTGACACGTTGGTTAAACTATTGATTATATGAATACACATTGGCGCACAGTTGAGTTTGGTATTGATTTCAATTTGAATATTGGTGGTTAAAAACTTTGGTATAACATTGATTTTGCGTGTTGGTTTATACACTTGCCATTTGATTTACTAGTCGGCCAAGTGATATGACTGTTGAACTATGCTATAATGGGTTGAATTACTATGTAAATCGGTGGTTGTACTTCGACAATTACTATTTTGCATGGCAGAGATAAGCTCCACCACCTTCACACACTGGCATTTATGCCTATCCCTTTTGCCCGTTCACTTCTGTTAGCTCGGGTAGCTCTGCTCCTGTGTGTTATGATCCAAACCCTCAGCTTACCATGTGCTTGGCTCCAAGGCACTAGTCGTGCGAATCGAGCCAAATGGAAACCAAGCCTTGTTAATGTTTGACAATGCTCGAAAAGATTTGGAGGACAACGGATGGCTCACCTTCGGGCAACGATTTGAGGGTTTTAATCTCTGTGTAGCACGACAGTTTGCCATGAATTTCGATGGCTGTAGAGCCAAGGTGGGCGATATACAGATTGAGATCAATGAGAATTTTATCAGCTCTGCTACGGGGTTACCTGCCTCGGGACAACATTGGTTTAAGAATTGTAAGGTCGAGGAGGTGTCGTGGACACTGTTGTTTCTCTCGCACAAAGTCACTTCGTGTGACAAAGGTATGCCCATATCTATGCTCAAACCATGATGGGATGACCTATTAATGCTATTCAAGCAGTTCGTGACCTGTGAAGGTCGATACGGGCTCGTGTTTCTCTACCACCTGCGTTTGCTGATGATTTTTATAGGGTATACTTTAAACATGCCTTTCTACTTTCAACGCAGCTTATATAAGATGTCAAAAAGATTTAAAAGGCAGAAGGCTGACAGTAGCCTGTTTCATCATGGGCTTATTAAGCTTATCGTTGTTTATCATTTGAGTTTTCATGGTGATAGCTGGAGAGCTTTCCTCGCTCGTAATGGTTTTCAGGATTTAGAACCTGTCCCGGTTGACAAGCCTGTGGTAATTGAAACCAAGGTCGAGTCGCCTGTACCCTTCCATGTCCTAATGCCTTAACCCTCGGTCGACCCTAAGGTTGACTTACCAGACATTGGAACTGACAAATCCGAGCCTACAAAGAAACCAATGAGAAAAAATCCCAAGGCAAACCCCATTGCTATTGCCAAAGGAAAAAGGAATGCCTGTCTCATTTCGAGAATGGCTAGAAACAAGGCTAAACCCTCTGCTGAGCGAGACCCTATTTTCCTTAGTGAGGATTCAGATTATGATGTGGAATGATTCTTAGCCAGCGAGTACCCTTACTCGCAGGGTTTATGCCTCGAACCACCTTACGATTTCGTAACAAATCTTCCACCTTGCCTAAGAAACGACCCTAGCTACCCTGGTATTAAGTTTCCTAACAAAACCCTCAGCCACATGTCCAAACCCTCGCCTGCTCTTTCAAACCCCACACAGTCTTCCTGTGACCAATGCGATTTATGGTTGGAACGTTATTACATTGATGTTCCCATACTCCAATAAAAAATCCAATCACTGGAAAGTCGAATTGAGGTATTGACCAACCAATGAGACCAACTCCAAGAAACTGATAAGAAACAAAAGACAACAGGCTCGATCCTTTTCAAAAACGTTGAATCGGCTACGACAGTTATCAACTCCAAATTGGCATGATCAAGTCGTCTCGTCCCTATACATGTATGGATTCTAATATCGTTTTAGTTGTCTGAGTGGATAGATTGATGTAATGATTTGAATTATGTTTTCAAATAGCTCTATTTACATTTTGAAATGGCTTTGTTATAATGTGTGTATCATGTACATTGTTTCGTTTGCTAAAAATAAAAAGAAATTTCGATTTGGTATATGATTTGATTACTCTTAGTATAGCCATCGATAGATTTTGATTGGATTTGAATGCTTTTCATTTAGATTTGATTGATAGGTTTGCCTGATTGAGTTAATGAAATTATTGGCTCACTTTCAGTTCAATTCGTTTTGTATCCATTCTGAACAGGAAGTTTTTCACGATCAATTTAGAATGCGATTCGATTGGATTTGATTTCCTTGTGATCCATATGTTGTGGTTGGTAAATGATTTTATTGAGTTTGGTTGTTACGATATGTTGTGTCATGTAATATTCTTAGAACAGGAATGCAACTCTGTTCGATTTCAATTCAAAAGGAACGACTCTGTTTTTATAAAAACGATATGCTCATTTAAGTCTGTGCAAGTGCGCCCGAATCATGGAATGGATATGATTCATGGAAACTATGCTAAACCCTAGCCGATTGATTCGCTTGATTGGATTGTTGTTAGTTGGATTATTTGATGAGTTGGATTCTGGTTATAATTTTTGCTCTGTTCGATTTAAAATTTGTAAAACGAATTGGTCAAACCCGATTATAATTCATTTGATTGGAACGATTTTGATTAAAGTCAATCGATCTTGTTTTCCCACTGTGCAATAACAAACGACCGGATGTCTATTACGAACTCTGTTACTAATTGATTGATATCATTACGATTTCGTTTGCATACCGTTACGCGCCAGTTTTGGTTTTAATTCACTTATGGTATAAATCGGTTGCTATGTCATTACAACTGTAACGATTGGAAAATGATTTTGTTTGAATTCGGTCGTATTTCTTGCTTAACCATTACCTACGATTTGTTTGATTATATCGGTTTCAATTGAATATCAAACGATTTTACAACTATTGGATTTGATTGGTTGTGAAACGATTATAGTGCAGTTCCATATGATTTTGTCACCCGACTTTGTGATAACAAACAAAACAGAGTATGCCTATCCCTGTAGTCACTTAATTGATTTGGATCCTGTTTGATTTAGAATGGCATAACAAACTCAAATTAAATGATTCGTTTTCAAATGGCAATTGGATGTCAATTTAATGAAATTCTTTAAAATATTTTCAATTAATTTTAATGTTGATTCTGTGTCTTATTTAGACTAGCTACAGAATCAGAGGATTCTGTAGCTAGGTCTATAGATTTAGATTTTTATTATTTTCTTTAACATATATCATTCTAACTTGTTCATTTTTTGTCCTTTTCAGGTGAATTTGAATTGCATGGGATTTGATGGACAATTTAGAGGATATTGGTGTTTCTAGTTTTATTGAAGTTTCCTAGTTTAGTTGAACTTGGGAAATCTTCCCAAATTTTATGTAAACCGTTTTGTAACTTCCACAGGGAGGTTTTACCCTGTGGAAAAACTTATAAATATTTATTATTTTTGTAATAAGGATCATCCTTGCTTGTGGGAGAACCAAGATTATGGATATCTAATACAAACTGAGACAGAAGTTGATGTTCTGCTACAGCGTTCACTTTCATAATATCAATCTTTTGTTTCATGTTTATGCTTATCTAATTTCATTTGATTAGTGACTACTTTAGCTATCATTATCTTTTGCAGAATGATATGATTGAATTAATGTTTCATCCATGCTTGATTTCTTTCACTAATTTAAAAACACAACAATTCCTTGATTCAGTTTTTGAATGACACATTTCTCTTCTTCATCAATTGAATTATTTTGTATAAGTCTTTGCATACGGGTTTATCTAATTGTAGAGATTTATAAATTATAAGATTGTTGTTGTTTTTATGTCTTGTTTGTCCTGTAAACAAAATTGAAGAGCACTGCAGCCTATCGTTTACGAGAAGCTTCTAGATTATTCGGTGTGGGTTTCCTCCCTCCGATCAGCTTCG
This sequence comes from Picea sitchensis, assembly GCA_010110895.2. NCBI lineage: Eukaryota > Viridiplantae > Streptophyta > Pinopsida > Pinales > Pinaceae > Picea > Picea sitchensis. Next base: position 26,943 of record SNQJ01S0018057.1, on the reverse strand, counting down.
AAGATTATCATACACAGGACAAATCTGGAGCGTTTCCAGGTCAGTTTGTCATTTATTTGTTTAGTATAATATTAGTAGTTTAGTTAGATATATGTTTTAGTTTAGATTAGTAATTAGAATTTGTATATTAGTAGTTTAGTTTAGTTAGTTTTCTGTTTTATTTTTGTTCATAAAATTATAAAATCAACAAAAAAATCTTCCTCTGTCTTATGGCAGAATATTAATGAGTTTTTCAGGTTTTATTTAAATCTGTAAATTGTGGATATTGTACATTTTGTGAATAAGTTATATTTCAGTTAGTAGTTATTATAGTAGTAGTTAGTAGATTGTATATATAGAATAGTTAGATTAGTTTAGTTTGTTTAATAGTTAGTTTTAGTTAGATTAGTTTATTAGTTTGTTTTATGTAGTTTTAGTTCGATTAGTTAGTTTAGAATAGTTTTTCTTTTTGTTTTCTTAGGACCTTAGATTGGCTAACAGAGCTGCTAAACCCGTCAGGGTGGTTCATCCCAAACGGATTGGGTTATTAGACAACCCCGGACTGGTTCCACTCTCTCAGTTTATGGACGAATGATTTCGCTCGTCAACAAATGGTGCTAGAAGGAGGGCCTGAACTTAATTAATGGCACGAGGTGTTCCCAAGACTCCTCCACCCCCTAATCGCTCACCTATAGTGACTAGAAGCCGTTCACATCATAATATTCCCCTTCAAACAACAACCACTTCAACCGACGATCCACAGATCACAATTGAGCCAGTAACCCCTAATCCTACAGGTGGTGACATACAAGAGATTGTACATCAATCTCTTATTAAAACACATAGTGCCTTAGCCCGTTTAAGGAAACCAAACCATCTGTGGAGCCAACCTTTGAACTTCTCTGATATCAGAGAACAATTAAGTGACACTAATCTCACTGTGAATCCTTTAGATCCAATCTTAAATCTTGCTGTAGGAGGATCTGGGATACCTCATTCACCACCCCCATCATCTCCTTCCTCTTCTGGAGGAGATTCCTCTGACGAAGGAAATTCATCTTCTCAACCTTCCACACCCACTACCCCAATGGTAAATCAGAACAACCCTGCTAGACCTTGGCTTGACCAGGATGTCATAGCTATACCTGGAGCTCAACACCCTCTACCTAAGCACCCAGAGAAATGGCTTCCCAAGTTTGATCCTGACTCAAAATATATAGTTGAAGATCACATTAAAATTTTTATGTTAGCCATAAGACTCCACAATGTCAAACATGAAGACGTTGTCTGTAGGTTGTTCCCTTATACTTTTGAGGGTAATGCATCAACATGGTACTTTTCCCAACAACCCCATACCATCGTGTCTTGGGAAAAGTTTGAGTAATGCTTTTTGGAAAATTTCGGAGATGGTAAGCCTCTGGAAGTCCTAGTCATGGATCTTTCTAGTTTAAAAATGAACCCAAAAGAAAAATTTAAAGACTTTAATCAATGATTCTTGACACTTAAAAACTGAATCCCTGTGGATTCCATGCCTGCTAAGAGTCTTATAATAGCATACTACACTAAATCTTTGCATCAAAGCATAGCTATATGGGTTAAACGATCTAAGAAAGTCATGTTGTTAGAGCCCTTCGAGGAGGCCATCCAGATTGAAAAAGACATACTTAGTCTTAAAGACTCTTCTAAGGATGAAACCGAGACAAGTTATTCTTCCAAAAAGAAGATTGAAATACTCCCCAGCCCCGTGCAAAGTAAAACACAACCTGAAAACTCTGATTTGGAAAACTTAACCAAAGTTGTTCAAAAACTGTCAAATCAAGTTATAGACTTAAAAAGGTCGACCGAAGAATCTTCCTCGATACAATGACCCTACAAACCTCCTTTCCGAATTTTTTTTCCCACCAACCGACCTAACCCAACCACCGAAGGCCTTAATCTAGAAAGTTTGCAATGTGCACTTCAAACAATTCTAGAAGCTCAAGACAACCTGATGCCTCCTGAGATTCTTGAGGAGGTAGTTGAGCAAGAGACAGTTCAAGAAGAAGAGTCTTCTCCAAACATCTTTGGACATTTCTCGGATAGCATCTTTCAAGCTAATTTCGAGACAGTTCACCCTTATAATACTATGAGTAAGACAACAAACAAACCTTCTTCCAAAAATACTACAACTTCGCCTCCAAAGCAATCTAAATCAGTTGAAACTAAACAGAGTAATATGAACCCTAACTTAGATTATGATGTTGTTGAAGATCTTAAAAAGTTAAGGGCTAACAATTCTATTTATGAGTTATTGAAATTTCCATTTTTGTTGCAAAAAATGTTACAAAATATTTCAGAGAACGACAAGAATGGTAATTCTAATGGTAACAAGGTTGTGCAGAACAAAGTCCCTCAGAAGAATTCCGCTAAAAATAATCCTAATCCTCTGGATAAAGGAAGCCTTCCTGTAAATAATGTAAATAATATAAAAAATGTAGATAAAGTAGCTTTAGAAACTGCGAGTAAAAAGCCAGAAGTTACTACTCTTAGTACTCGCAAGAATGTACCTCCTTTCCTATTAACTTTCGAGATTTTTAATAGAAACGTGCATACTTGTATGGTAGACTCAGGAGAATCATCCAATGTGATGCCTTGGTCTATTTTTCAAAAGATAAACACTGAAGTTGAACCCTCTACTTTAAAAATCATACAACTTGATCGAACAAATGTCAAAGTTATGGGAGAACTAAAAAATCTGCTTATCAGATTATCGTCTAACCCAAAGGTTCATCAAGTTATTGATATAATTGTTGTGGATATTCCAGAAGTGTATGGTCTGTTTTTAAGTAGGGACTGATCAAAGAAGTTACATGGTTATTTCACGACAGATTGGTCTCATCTATGGCTTCCAGAAAATAACAAGCCTAATAAAATAAAAGTGAATCGTGAGCGCTACCTTAAGTTCACGGTCACAGATTTGAACGATCCTAATGAACCATATACACCTTCTGTTGATTCACCTAAAGTAAAAGGGATGGACACCTTCTTCGAAAATTTCATGGCCAAGGTTTCACCTATCACCAATCTAGAAAAGCAGTCTGAGATTGTAGCATATGCACAGCCCACAGCTTCCACGCAAAGATCCCATGTACCCGATGCAAACCAAATTTGGTCTCTGTTTTTCGACAGGTCAAAGTCAAAAGAGGGAAAAGGAGCAGGCTGTGTCATTATCGATCCGGAAGGTAACAAAACATTGATAGCATGTAGGTTAGAATTTGAATGTACTAACAATACTGAAGAATATGAAGATTTACTGCAAGGTCTCAGAAAAGATTTGGATATGAACATTCAAAATTTAACCATTTTTGGCGACTCTGAAATAGTGGTTAGACAGGTAAGAGATTCTATCCACTGTCTGTCTCCGCATCTCAAAATCTACCAGTCTGAGGTATGGAAATTAATGAATAAATTTTCCGTTTTCAATATAAATTTTATTCCTAGATTGAATAACTCTGAAGCAGATTTATTAGCTAATGTAGCTTCTAAAATTCTTCCTGCAGAAGGCTTGTCCCCAGATGCATTCTCCGTTGACCTGTTGTTTCGGCCATCCATTCCCGATAACATCACGAACTGGAGAGTATTTGACGATGATCATCAGATTATCAAATTTCTTCACATGGAAGAAACCTTCCAAGGTGCGGTGATAGACGAATACACACACGACGACAATTTACACGATTTTATGGTAATGCCTGATCCAAAAACTCCTGAAGATATATAGGATATGGAAAACTCGATCCCAAAATTTGTAGTCAGATTAGAGAAGTTTTATGATTTTGAAGATAAATTTAAAAAGACGGTCAGTTGTAAAACCAATAGTTCCTCGTTGTCTTATGAAAAAGTGAACTTAGGAACTAATGAAAATCCTCAGTGCATTAACTTAGGTTTGGGATGTTCTCGACAAGAAAAAGCCGCATTTGTTAAATTATTTAAGGAATTTAAATATGTCTTCACATGGATCTATGATGACCTTAAAACTTTCGACCCCAATATCATACAACATGTCATCCCGATGAAGCCCCAAACCTTACCTTTCCAACAAAAACTGAGGAAAATGCACCCTAAACTGGAACCGACCGTTCAAAAAGAATTGAATAAGCTCCTTAATGCTAAAATAATTTTTCCTRTTAGGCACACTCAATGGGTTTCTAACCTTGTCCCAGTCTGGAAGAAGAATGGGGAAATTCGACTTTGCGTCGATTTCCRGAACCTTAATAGGGAATCTAACAAAGACAACTATCCTGTCCCACCCATGGAAAAGATCCTTCAACAAGTATCTGGTTTCGAGAGGCTATCGTTATTGGATGGTTTCTCTGGATACAACCAGGTCCTGATGTCTCTGCCATACCAACTAAAAACTACCTTCAGTACTCCGTGGGACACTTATGCTTATTGTAAAATTCCCTTTGGATTGATTAATGTTGGTGCTACTTTTCAGAGAGCAATGGATATTTCTTTCTGAGGCTTAATCAATCAGTACATCGCAGTTTACTTAGATGATGTGACTGTATTTTATAAAAACAAAAACGATCATCTAGCTCACTGACGAGTTGTTCTACTGCGATGTCGTAAATATGGCATCTCCTTAAACCCCAAAAAATCCATCTTTGTAGTAGAACAGGGTAAACTCTTAGGTTTTATTGTGTCTAGTGAAGGGATGATTATTGACCCCGAAAGGACTCAAGTCATCGCAAAACTTCCCCCTCCTACATCCAAAAAATATATGCAGTCTTTCTTAGGCCAGATTAACTTTGTGAGAAGATTTGTCCCCAGCTTCTCTGAAATGGTCAGGCCTTTACAGAACTTGATTAAGAAAGACACCCAATATCACTAGGGACCCACAGAAAATCAAGCTTTTAACACGATAAAAAAGGCCATTATAGACGCTCCGTCTCTCATGAGCCCATATTTCTCTCAAGACTTTACACTCTACACTTTTGCTTCTGACCGTTCCTATGCCGCTATCCTAACCCAAAAGAATGCCCAGAACAACGAAGTACCCATCGCCTTTATGAGCTCCTCTTTTAAAGGCACTGAACTTAATTACCCAGTGGTAGATCGGCAAGCCTACACTGTTTTCAAAGCAGTTAAGCACTTCCGGTCCTATCTTTTGAAGTCAAGGACGAAAGTCATTGTCCCTTACCCAGCCGTGAGGAACCTGTTAGTGCAGAAGGAACTTGGAGAAAAGAGAGCTATCTGGGTCACCTCCTTGCAGGAGTATGACTTAGAAATCACCCCAGCTCAGATAGTGAGAGGCCAAGGGTTATGCAAGTTAGTTGTTGATTCAGAAGTAGGACAATAAGAAGAAAGTGATACGCCAAACCTAGGACAAAGAAATCAAAGTCTAATCTGTTGCACAAAAAACCTTGTTAGTCCTTGGTACGACGATATAATATTATGTCTTGAACATGGATCAGCTCCCCATCACATTGACCTCGCCAAAAGAAGAGAGTTGAGACTAAATTCTGCCTCCTTTCATTTGGTTAATGGTATCCTGTTTCGTCAGAATTCTGACAGCGTACTGATGCGTTGTCTTGAAAATGACGAAGCAGAGAAAGTCTTTCTAGAGTTTCATGCAGGAGAAGCTGGTGGCCATTTCGGTGGTGATACCACTGCTCATAAAGTTTTAAGAGCCGATTATTACTGGCCTACTCTTTTCAGAGATGTTCATGCCTTGTGTAGTAAATGTATCATCTGTCAGAACGCATAAGGGCGGTTACAAAAACCAGCCTTTCCACTGGCCGTTACAGTAGATTCTCCTTTTCAACAGTGGGGCCTTGATATCATAGGTCCAATCAACCCTCCATCTTCGCAACAACACAAGTTTATTGTGATAGCCGCAGATTACTTTACTCGATGGTCTGAAGTTGCTGCACTAAGAACTGTTAACACCAGTCAGGTAATTGTGTTAAGAACCAATACCAGATCTGAAGATATAATCACCACAAATATTGAATACACAATAGATCCACAAAACAAGAGAGAAGAACAATATGCAAAAACTCTCTTATTACTATCAAACCCTTAGGGTAGGGCAACACCATACAATGGATCCTATTATGGAAGGGATCCTCTCCTGTTCACTTGCCTCTTCGAGGGGGCATCCTCCTATTGAGCTACCACTCTAAATACAATACTTCTCTTCATGTCTCATTACATTACTTGAACCCCTTTATATAGTTCTACCATCACCTAAGAACATTCGATAGGAGGAATCTTCTAGAAGTAGAACCTTCTAAGAAGTCATGTTACATTTATTATATCTAATTACCCATTTATTATATCTAACTACCATATTGGGTCTTATTTAATAATATAGTGGACCTAGTCCACCTTACATTGAATGACCTCCACTATTATCACTATGGGCCCTCTAGGCCCCCCCACTACCTCTCTAGCTACCTTACATTCCATCCCCATTATGAAAGCATTTTCCTCAACGCTTGATGTACAACCATATACCAGAGTCCCATGGATAATTGTGGATCGTAATGCTGAAGAAGATTGAAGAACCAAAGTCCCATGTAGAAAGGAAATTCACCATGCTGAAGTAGTCTAACCACCATTGTAAGCCCGGGTCCCATGTCCAAGTGTTCATGTGAACTCTCCGTAGAAGATTTTGGAACCCAATAACCAACTCCAAATGATGCTCCAAAGACTGACACCTATCACGTGGATCCAAATAAGAAGATCCATCCACATAGTGAAAAAGGGTCATAGCAGAATCTGAAAGGAATAATACCACTGTAGAATATGCAGACTGAACGCTGGTAACTAGCTCCTGATCTAGAACATTGATTTTCTTTACAGAAGGTGGAGTAGAGTCATCAAATAAAATATGGAAGTGGTTGTCATCCCAGAAATGACAACTATCCATATATCAATCATCACAATCGTCCTCAAAA
>SNQJ01S0018056.1:120365-130536 GCA_010110895.2 Picea sitchensis | reverse complement strand
TGAGTTTCAAAGCCCTCCCAAAAAAGAAAATGTTGCCAAGTCCTTCCTTTTTGTCTTAGCTCCTCCAGGATTATCAATTTAATAAGGCCAAAGTGGCAAAGAGTGTTCTTCATACTTAGAGGTTCAACTCTAATCTTTTTACATACTTTAATTAAGCTCTTGTGCAAGAAGAAATGTAAATTTAGGAGAGTTTTCCCTGTAAAATGGTTTAAGAGCTTGAAATGATATAACATCAGTTTGTCGTACCTGCCTTTTGAAGTTATGTACAGTTGGATGCCCTTAAACAAATCCTGTCACTCATCCTCTAAATGGGAAACTGACATGCTCTTCTTCCATGCATTATTTCTGAATTCTTCCTTTAGATACGCTCTGAAATTTAGGTTCTTGGTTGCTGTCGTTTTGAACCAACTCTGGCCTAATCTAGGTAAACTGGTCGCTACAGCGATGGCAACTTCATCCACGATGATTTCTAAAGACCCAACACATGCTTTATTTTTATCGAATGTTTTAGCAAATGCCTCTGTTGTTGATTGGTGACAGTCGTTCTGTAGCTTCTCGACATATCCCATGCAACCTGCGTTTGAGAAGTGTTTTTGCACCTCTGGATGCGTCTGTAGAAAGGATAGACTGTCCAATTCTTTTCTTAACAAAAAACCACTGCGTCTCCTTGCCATCTGTAATTCAAACCCGAAACGATTTTGCACACAAAACACTGCAATCTGTTGTTTGGGCCGAGGTCTTGCGCTGGTGAAAACACTCGGCTCTGTCTTTCAAAATTGAAAACTTATCATATGCTTGTGGATGATGCGTGTTGGGGAAATGATGGGCCGATTTGATGTCACCAACCAAGTAGTACCTCTCCTTCTCCTGTGATGATGGATTTGGATTCCCCATTTCCAACGCCATGATAGTGAAGCATGCATTTCTGAACGAGATCCGCTTTGCAATCCGATTTAGATGTGCAAACCCGAATCTCCATCATTATCCACTTTCACCAGCGCATCATAATGATTGCATGACGTGGGTTGAGCATGTCATCTTTTGATTTTTTAAAACGTGGAGAAAACACACGTGATCGCCGCTTTCACCAGCTAACGACCCGTGAGAAATGCTCCTTAGCTGTTGAAAATCGCTGCTTTCACCAGCTAACGACCCGTGAAAAATGCTCCTTAGCTGTTGAAAATCACCGCTTTCACCAGCTAACCATCATCTTTGAAGAACGCGTTAGCTATTGAAAGATTTTTATGAAAATTTTAAAGAGAAGACCTTTATGGATCGTCTTATTTCTAAGACATAAATTAAAACCTAATTTTTGCTACTAGAAAAACTCAAAACAAATTTGGAGAAAACTACCAATAGCCATGCTATGAACCACAAAATGCAACCATAGTGACTGATTCATTTTGGGAGCTAACAAATCCAAAGCAACAAATAGATAAGCAAGAGATGACAATTCCTTCTTATTAAAATCCATACTTCAAACATAAAGAATGATTTTTTGTTAAACTCAAGAGATTTTTTACCAATCGTAACCTTATCCAAGATGTGGAGTCACTCCTTAAATCAGTCCTTAAGCCAAGGAGTGTTTCCTAAGTGGAAACCTCTCCAAGTCATGTGGAGAAGATGAAGTGGATGGGGGTAAGAATTTTGGGCATGGGGTTCATGACATACAAGGGTTTGTATTGTCTCATTTATGGGTGTCTTTGTAGAGGGTGTGTTGCACCTTTGTTTTCAATGGATCCCTTATCCAAGCCCATTTATTGCCATTAATTATTTAAAATGTTTCCAGGTTGAAACCGAGGTGGGACTTCTACCTAAGCATGAAAAACATTTCCCACCTTGACTCTACCTTGGTCACACTATGCTTACCTAAGTTGAATAAAATGTGTGGGACTTATACCTAAGAATGAAAAACATTTCCCACACACGCTCTACCTTGGTTGGCATTTTTATATTGTTATTTTTCACAGGTCCCATCAGTTTCTTATGAGAGACATTTCATTGTCTGTGGGATCCCTGGGCGAGCATCTAGAAGGTTTATGATTGGATTTTATCTTTTTCCATATACAAACCTCTGGGTCTTCAACCCCTTCTTCCCATGAAATGAGGTACAATCCCTTCTCGGTTCAGTTCACTTGAAAATCCCAAAAGATAAGGAGATGAAAAAAAAGGGGTGAAGTATGAAAAATGGTAAGTATGATCAGGAATGGCATGATGACTCATTGAGGAGACCTCCCAATAGAAAAACTATCCCTAAGGGTGACCACTTAATAGGGTGCAATGCCAACCACCAAGGTGAAATAGGGAAAAGAGCATAATTTCCAAGCAAACGTTCTATAATAAAAAACAACTTTAAATGCAACATACTCAAATGCCTCAAATATTAAAGTGACACTTACCACAATACCTGACTTGTACCTCATGGAGAAAGACCCATCATCTTTTGGAAGAAAGATGATGTGGTTGATGCCATCGTCACGAGTCCAGGATGTGTGGTGGTGAAGTGGGTCTCTATCTGTGCAAGTGGACGCTGTCAATCATCTATCTCTCGATACTCCCTTTCTACAACCTGATGGCCTCGAGACATCATATCCTTAGTTTTCCTAGAAATTGGGGATAACAATATGAAGGGTTACATGTTACTTGATCCCTCTACTGACAGGCTTATCATTGAGTGCAATGTTTAGTTTGAGGAAACTCCCTTGCATGCACTATCAGAGCCACATGCAGATACCTTTGTACCATTGCCTACACCATACATCAATGATGATGAGTCCACTCACTTAGATCATGGTTCGTATTTGATCTCTGAATATGATTCGAAAGATGATGAGCATGCTGATGATCAACGTGTAGATGCCGAGCCAACACAGATGCCCAAGTGGGAATAGACCACCCTATAAGAAACATGAGACCTTGTGGGGGATCCAACATATTAGAGGAGGCGAGGCCTCAGTTTGAGGATCCTCCTCATGCACTCACAACTACTGAACCAGTGACGCCCATGCATTGCGATATGGTTCTAGCTTCAAACCAACAGACTTATGCAGAGGCTGCAGGGAATCCCTTCTGGGAAGACGCCATGTAGGAGGAGTATAACTCTCCTCGAGAACTAGAATTGGGATATAGTTCCGCTTCCTTCAGACAAAAATCTTGTCAGATGCAGATGGGTCTATAGGACCAAGAAGGCAATAGGTGGACATGTGAGTAGGTATAAGGCAAGAACGGTTGCCAAAGGCTTTCAACAGATTCACGAGATAGACTATGATGGGACCTTTCCTCCCGTAGCAAAGATGGACTCCATTCGGTTATCTCTTTCCATTGCAGCAACCAAGGGGTGGGAAGTTCATTAGATGGATGTGAAGAATTATTTTCTTCACGAGGGTCTCTCATAGGATATTTACATGGAGCAACCACAGGGGTTCATTCAAAACTCGTCCTTAGTATGTTGACTGAAGAAGTCCCTCTATGGCCTCAAGTAGGCACCTAAAGCATGGTATGCGAAGATGGATGCCTACTTTCTCTCTCAACACTTTGTTAGATGCAAATAAGATTCGAACATCTACATGTTGAGGACCTTAGACTCCTTACTGATGTTAGTTCTCTATGTTGATGACCTCTAGATCACAGGAAGTTCGGCCTCAACAGTTGTTGCGGTCAAAGACATTCTGCACGACAGGTTCTCTATGATGGACATGGGTCCATTGCACTATTTCCTTGGTCTCGAGATCATTCAGGATGCTTCAACCATCAAGCTATCTCAAACTAAGTATGTTAGGGATATCTCAGCTATATTCCACATGACTGACCGCAAGTCGACATCCACACCCTTTCTATCTGGGGTACATCTTGAGGATGGCAGGGATACACTGTAACATACATAATAATAGTAATAATAATAATAATAGTTAATAAAGAGACACAAAGGGACACATTCCTTCATGAATAGTTGCTATAAGTGCTTTTAGGATTTGTATATATACGAAATCATCTCATTTATTATTCATACTTATTCAAATATATTTACTATCCTTAATGGATTATTGTGCACTATCCTATTTATATTGGATGTTTTCTATATGAAAAATATATGTTCATTACATTGGTATCATAGCTTCATTGTTGATCCCGACCATTGGCCATACAGACTTGTAGCCACACACAAAAATTCTCAAAGTTTCTTTGATTTATCTTGGTCTTTTTACCACAACCAATTTATTGGAAATTTAAAATTTCAGAATTCCATTAAAAAGGAGTATTTGCTCTACAAATATTTAAGCACAGATCAAGACAGGCTAATATAAATTAACGGAGCCACACACATATATATATATATATATATATATATATATATATATAAGGAGAGAACAATATCCCAAGTAGGTCAAGCAAATCACAGTACCTCAAAGAACAAAACAAAAGAGGATTGTTGTATCATAATCGACATTTGCTATTTATCCATTGTTCCTTGTACACATGAGAAATTCCGCCATTGTTGAGGGATGTGAAACTTATTGTGGGCGTGATATTGACACCATATGTGAGAATACACTCACCGTAGGGTAGCCTCCATATCTTCTTAACTGAGTCGAAGAAGAAGATCGTGATAGTTGGAGCCATTACAAGGTCAACCATCGTGAGCGTTGAAGCCAAAAACAAAAAGTTTAAATTACTTTTGACTAAAGTACAAAAATCACAAGAAAATACTTATTCAAATTTCTTAAAAAGAATAATTAAAGTCTTAAGGAAAATAAAGTTGTAAAAATCATTATATCAAAGGACTTTTAAAAAAGAATTCCAATTTTTTTTATAAAAAAAAAATCCCCCAAATCCCAATTCAAGTTATAAAGGTTTGGTTCTAAGCAAGGAGGTGGGGTATTTAATAAGAAAAAGAAATTTGAAAACTGTGAAGAAATATTAAATTACTTTTGATTATACACAAAAATTACAATTACTTTTGATTATATACAAAAATTACAAGGAAAAATAAGTATTAAGAATTATTTACACATATATTTATAAGTGGAAAAATGAAGTATATAGAAAAAAGATTTTAAGAATATTAAAAAGGAAAGTGATAAACTTTAAAGAGTTATAAAAAGTTAAAGTAATTCCTCTTAGGTTTCATTTTAAGTTATAAGAGGTGAAGATTATTTAGTTTATTTTTTAAAAAGGAGAAACAAAAAGGGTTAACAAAGCTCTATTATCATTTAGTGGACAAACCTTGTTCGTTACATTGAATCTGTGAACAATGAATTCAATATATAAATCTAAATTTTGGACTAAATGCTCTTTTTGTGAAATGAGGTTTGATTATATGATAACTTTTAAAAATCATGACCGCTGATGTTCGATTTGTGGGAAATCATTTATTATGGAAGAATATCAAGATAACTCACAAATGCAATCACTAATATTAAAAGACTAACTAGGACATTATAAAGAGAGCAATATAAAATTACAGTTTGAAATTGAGAAGGAGAAATATTTTAATGGGTTAAGAGAGAAACATAATCTTTACTTCAAAGAGTGTAACTGAGAATTCATCACACAAATTGAAGAACTAAAAAATAAAAAACAAAAATGGACAAAGACTTACTAGAACGAGATGAAGAAATATCACGATTAAAAAATCATAATCAAAATTTACTAGTAATAATCAAGAAGTCAAAAAACAAGAAGCAAGAGAATAAAAATTCAGAACAAGAAAATCAAGGTTTCCAAGAGAAATTAAACGAAAAAGAGGAAGAAAGCTCCTGCCTAAGGAACCTTAATTAGAAGTTACTTGAACAAATTAAAAGCTTAAAGGACGAAAAAAAAGGGAATCTAGAATAAAAAAATAAAGACAAGAAGTCAAAAAATAAAGAATTTTTTTTTATGTTTAAGATGACATAATCAAGACTTACTGACACAAATTAAAAAACTTAAGTATGATAAGAAGTCTTTTNTACCTTTTGTGTATGTGGCACATTATGGAGATCAAAGAATTGCTCCATCTGAAGTATCCATGTGATTGGGTCCTTTCCATCAAACTTCCTCATATCAATCTTAGGAACGTGGTTGGTATTCAAACCAAAGTTGGAGTTTCTCCTTTCTTGATTCACCTTCCTTGTGTCCTCATCATGAATTTCATGCGATGCATTTTCACTTTCATGTGTCTTCTCTGTTACAAAATTTTTCAATACTTCCATGATCTCCCCTTTTAAACCATCCATCTTAGTATCCAACTTAACTTCCATTGAATCCATCTTAGTATCCAACTTAGATTCCATTGAATCCATCTTAGTATCCAACTTAGCTTCCATTGAATCCATCTTATTTTGTAGTTCATTTATGTCCCTATGCATTTCTTCACCTTCATTAAGAGTCCAAGTAGGATTTTCTGGAGGCTTATTTGGTGTAGAAGTTCCCTTTTTTGATGGCATGTTAGCCAACTATCACTTTTGAACCTTGATTTTGAGGTGGTTCTGCTAGACAATATTTCTTTTGTTGTATCTCCCAAGTTTCGGCCCTTTTGGGTATGAAACTTTCTTTTATGTAATTCTCTGATATTTCTTCTCTACAATGCCACAGGTCTGATCAAAATTGGATGTGCCAAGTGGAATTTACGGTAACTTCCCCACAACTTGCCGATTTTTGTCCTTTCCAAGAGATCTCACTTGTATAGCGTGCCCCGCACAAAATAATTGATATAAAATTTTGAAACTTGTACCAGAAATACTACAGACTGTCGATGATCCAATGAAACCAATCCCACTCAATTTGGATACTCTAGGAAGAAGTTATGATTTTTTTACCTGGAACACCTTCTTGAGACTAGTCAGATACCCTATTTTACACAGGGTGTATCTAAAACTTTAAGATGAACCATAATCTAAACTTTTTACCACAGATACCTTACTAATTTCTGTAAATAGCCTCTAGATTTCAGGGTCTGAAACATTACAAAAAAGTTTTTATAGCGAAAATTCCGCAATGCTTCAGTTCAGGATGATTCCAGAACCCTATCTTGTACATGATGTATCTCGGAAAGTATAAGGCCTCAGGAGCTGAATTTTGAACCCAACGTACATTGATCCGTCTACTAAATATCCCCCAATCCATTCCTTATGAGAAATTGTAGAAACAAAGTTATAGCAAAAATTCCAAGGTGTCTCAGATGTAGCAACGAAACCCCAAGACCTTGAGCTCTGATACCATATGTTAGGGACCAAATATCAATATAGCATAGAAAAACCTCAGAAAAAGTACTCAATGCCTTGAAAAATAGATAGTCTCATATAATAATCCTCTTCGAGGGGGAAACCTTCTTTTACCCCACTTAAATGTTCAAGTACCAGATGATTCAAAATGAAAATGTCTCCTTGGTATATATAGGAGACTAAGAGGTATAATTACAACTAATGGCTTAAAGCCGACATAAATAAAATAACATTACTAATATAAGATGCCCCAATTAAGGGGTAATGAGCCAATCTTAGGGCTTAACAAGGCCTATGGTGAATGAGGGATAATACTTTGTGGAGAATTCTCATGAATGATTATCTACGAGATAACTTAATGAAGAGTAAGTATATGTAGGAAAATACTATTGAAGAATGGATCATATAGTATCCAACTATGGTGAAGGGATCATCCAATCTATGGATGTATTTATTAAAATCCTTCCCTATATTAGGAAAATTAGTTGCATGGAAGGTAGGAAATGGAGAGAGAGTATGGGTAGGAGAAGATCAATAGATAGGTTGTGTTGGAAATTACAAGATTTTAGAGGAAATCAAAAGAGTACTTTAGCTCCAAGAGGTATCTAATATTAGTTATATCACTTTATCGAGGGATGGGAGAAATTGGATTCAATTGTGGAAGTCTGTGACGGAATTGAATCTTTCGTAAGCTCTAGTGGAAGAATGGAACTATTATATCCACCTTCTTTCTCACAATGCCTTTCATATTTCAAAAAGGGAGGATGAAATGCTTTGGTCTAGGAATCAGTCTACAAGTTGGCTCATGACTAAGCATGAATATAAAGCAGTGATACCAGTCTCAATGTAAGAATAATTTAGATGGTGGTGGCCTCAGATATGGAAACTAGAATTCCCTCTCAAGATAAATATTTTTGCTTGGTTATCTCTTTCCAATAAAATTCTGACATGGAAAACTGATCTTAAACGAATTGGAAAATCGGGGATTGGAACACAACCTATTAAAAAATAGGGGATTGGAACAACGCAACAAGGCTCAACAATGTATATTTTGATTTCTTTTATGAAATAACAAATATACATTTTTTTCTTGGAATATATATATATATATATATATATGCACTACTTAGTTTGAGGGAGATATTAAATCGTCTTCCCTAATTATGAGGTCTCTCCTTGGGGAATCAAGAGATTCAAACCCGCGACCAAAAACAAGCATGATAAACTCACATTTGTCTCTATCCAATTGAGCTAACCCTTATAGCTCGATATATATGATGATGATGATGATAGTTAGCATCAACTTCACTACAAGGAGAACACCTTCTCGTGAAGGTTTTTAGTGTTACAAAAATTGGAAAAAATTTCAAACAACCTCCACTACAACCTCCTCTATTGATTACAGAGGTTTTAGAATAGGTTTTAACAGATGTTCTATATAAATAAATAAAAAATGGGTGGACAGAGGTTGTAACAAATGTTTTTTTTTCGATGCTTTTATTGTTAAAATGCACCGATGCACCATTAAATAAAATACCTTAGTTCGTACCTAAACATAAAATGCACTGGAACGACCGTACATCAAATTCCCCAGAATATACATAAAATAAAATAAAAACATCGGTGTGTCATTACATAAATTCCTAGTGCAGACATAAAACAAAACTGCACTGGGAACATTTACATGAAATGCCCCAGTACATAGATAAGAAGAAAATGTGTCAGTTCACCATTACATTACTACCCCAGTGCTTAAATATGAAACAAACGCACTCGGACAATTATGTTTATCATGCCCTGGATTCCCATTTTTTTGTATGCAACTCTGATGCACCTGCATTTTGTGTCCATCTTGGTGCTTGTATAATTCGCACGTTCTGGTGTGTATATTAAATATAATGCCCCAGTGAATTTATCTTATTAAACACATCAGTGCATTTAAGTTTTTAAAGCACCGGTGTTGTTATTATATTTAAATAACCAATGTGTATTTATCACATGCCCACCGTAAAATTTGAAAACGATATATATTATCACACATTTTATGCATCGATGCTTCCATATAATTAATATGTATTGGTGCTTTAGTATTCTTAATATGCACCAGAGCGTAGAACCCCTTAAAAAACATCGATGTATATATTATTTCAGACACCATTTTGTGAGTCCATAAGAATGCACTGATATGTATATATTTTGATAAATTGTTTTTTTTACAAATATTTTTTATAATCATATTGTTTTTTATATTTTTGTTATTGCATTTTGATATAATAAAAACAATAATTCCTTATCCAATGGATTACATCTCTGTTATTTGCAACAATCTAAATCGTTCACATATTAATTAATAGGTTATTTGCAACAATGTAAATCATTCACATATTAATTAATCAACAATGCAACATTTTACAACATCCGACATTGTAATAAAATAAATATATGAATAAGAGACTCATGGTCAAACAAAATGAGACAATGTAAAGGTCCACAATAATCAAAATGGAACCAATATGTAATTGTTATAGTTATTTTTTTATTTTTTTTTGACAATAACGGTTAGAGGAATTTTATTAAAGGTGGCAAAGCCACGGATCGGTTACAAATGGCAGGGCTACACAGAGCTGCTGCCTACATAATCTGAGAGACAATGCTAAAATTGCTAGAATCCTGGGAACATTACACATTACTCAAAATACATTTTGTTGATAGCTATTTCAGCGAGCCAGAGCGGCTTCGTGTCATTACATCTTCCCGCTGATAGACGTTTTTTTTCCTTTTGGTGACGACCTGCCATTCATTGCTTTGACCCTGGTTATGGATTTTCGGCTGAGCTTGCACTTCTTCTGCCTCAGCAATATCGGCCCAGCTTGAGACTTTCTTTGTTGGGCTTGAAACCTTGGGCAGAGCTGCTTCCGCTGGGTCTTCCCCCTTAACCGGTTCTTTGAGGACGGAGACGGATTCCCCTT
>SNQJ01S0018056.1:101945-120355 GCA_010110895.2 Picea sitchensis | reverse complement strand
AGTAATGTTATTTTATTTATGTCAGCTTTAGGCCATTAGTTGTAATTATACCTCCTAGTCTCCTATATATACCAAGGAGACATTTTCATTTTGAATCATCTGGTACTTGAACATTTAAGTGGGGTAAAAGGAGGTTTCCCCCTTGAAGGGGCTTATTATCTGAGACTATCTCTTTTTCAAGGCATTGAGTACTTTTTCTGAGGTTTTTCTATGCTATATTGATATTTGGTTCCTAACTGGCCTTTGGATGTGACTGTTGACAATTAAAATCGCAACGAGGATTTTGCTTGCAAATCATTGCTAAAAGCCTATTATTATAAGCTAATGATACATATATAGTACTAGTAGGTGGGACCCCCTTGTAGATTGGAGGATCAAATGAGTTCTTATTTGATATTTATGTTGTTGTTCGACACTGCTTACAGGGTCCTACATGATGGACGATGAAATACTGGTTCTATTTGCGACAAATGGCAGATGGATAATGCATGCTATGTGTGGGTTTCATTACTCTAAAATATCAATTCCATGTCATGATGGCTTATGTGAACTGTTATTACAATGTTATTGGCGCCATGATCTATTACATGTTACACCTGCAAAAAACACAAGTTAGTCATGACAAAATATAAAAGAAATGTGGGAGAAGAAACTAAACTATGCTATACTATGCTACACTATATGCATTTGAAAATAAGAAGGGTTGATGTTAGTCCTAAATAACAATGTTAGTGGATGTTAGTGTCTATACAATGTATTGAGTCATATGGAGCGCATGTGATATATGTTATGGTTTTGGACATTGGTTAGTATGGATAGGGTGGCGCACTTGGCAAGTAATGGATGTTAGTTTCAATGCATGGATTAATTGATGGTTGGCTGGCGTGTACTAAGTAATTGAATGAGTAGAGGATGAAAATGACATGCATTTACTGCACGTCACTCCATACCTCTCCCACTGGCCGTCACCCTAGCTTGGCTATTGTTCAATATTTGTTCGCTGTGGTTAAGCTCTGATTTTCAGGCAAAGAAAGAACTGCTCGACCAAGCTCGCATTTTTAAGGATTTTTGGTTACATGTATGTCTTTTCCTCCATCCATGAACTTACTCTGGTTATGAAATAGATATTGGCTCGGTGATGTATTGGTCTGTGCTTTTCTTGAGATTGGAAACTATGCAAACTTGTGATATTTCTCTGGAATGGTTGGTTGTGTGTATTCATTGTAAATGAAAAGAAATGGATAGTAGAAGTCACAATTTTATTGATGATTCTATGTGGTGGAAGCCATGAAGGCTCTTTGTTGTCTTATGGGTTTTGGTTGAAGGGTTTCATTCGGTCCAGACTTGTTGTTCGTCTCCACACAGTTCTTGTAAACTTACCAGTCGTATTTGGTGTTATGTGGTTGTTGTGTTTGATTTTGAACCACCTTGGGTCACTGCATATCGTTTTCACTTGGTAGTGGGCTCGTTATGTTGTTGGTGTCCACGCAGTTGATTATGATGGCTATTATGCCAAGAGGCTTGCTTTAGGGGTTGGTTTCTATTTCATGGCTCTGCTTTTATATCAAAATTGTTGTTTTCTTTGGGAAAAACCGTGAGGTTTATGCCCTGCGTGTTCTCGATGTTATTTATTGGCCAGTGAGGAACCTCTGCTCCTCTGTTCATAATCTCTCCTTCCTGGTGTGAACTATCACTCGTCTTGCAAACAAATGGTTATGTGGCATGTGTGTCCACCGTGTTTTCTCTAAGGGTTCTCCTTTGCAGTTGGTGTGGTCGACTCCAGTCTCCCTGTGTTGGTTCCACCGAGCGAACCCTTGATTATTTTAAGCCCGATTTTGATAAATGAACCAGTTATTTCTGGTCAGACACATGGTTGACTATTATGATTTGGTGGAGTATCGTCGACAGTGGTTAATTATTGGTTGTCACTGTTAATAGCGTTGACAGTGGTTTTTATGATTGGTGTATTATCGTTGTATTCTTTTATTTTGGCGATTGATTCGATAGTTCAACATGGTTTAAATTGGTTGATTTGAGAAACAGAATTGGGCATACAGTTGTTGTCTCCTTGTATTGGATTGATAACTCAACATCGTTTGATGTTTTGATTCAGAGTAATTAGACATGTTCAGTCACATAAATGCTCTTGCGTTTTGAATGGTCTGTGTGTTCCAACAACATCGTATAAGTTGAAATGATGGTTGTTGTTACTGTGTGTTTAAATTGCCAATCGGGATTATTGAAATTTGAAATATTGGTGATTGTGTTTTGGTTGTCCACTATGTATGTTTGATGGATATTGTGCACCATATTTTTGATTGCACCATCAGAGATGGGCACGGGTTCTATAAAAGTATGGTTTCATTGCAATTTAATTGTTAAATTGAATTGAGGAATGGAATTGGGCACAATTTTAAAAGAACTTGTGTTTTTGTTTGATTTGAAGAATTAATTTATGACAATGGTTGATGGTTTGGATGTTGAACAGAGTCGATACAAATAATTGTGTGTTCATTGGAATTGTGTTAAATGTTAAAAAGAAGAAGTGAGAGGAAACAAAATTCGTGTACAGGTTGTTTTGGAAGGAATATTATTTTGAGTATGATGACACTGTGATCAATTGAAAGTGTTAAGGATTTAAATGTGAACAGTAATGGTTAAATTATACACATAAATTGTTTAATTGATCACAACAACTATTTGGTTAGTGTTGGATTGTTTGCATTAAATACATAATTGTTTTATGGATTACTTAATTTATTTTATGAACAATATCCGCTCTTTTCCCCTACCATTATTTCACTTTTTTCTAATTACAATCCCCTCGCCTTCCCATATTCATTACTCACTCCATGTTCCTAAAATTTAAATACAGTTAAGAGGAACTATGTATTATGACAGTTTAAGATGGATTACAGTGATATGTTCTTTGGTTTATATTACAGTTGATTGTTTGTTGTCCATGAGTAGTAATTGTGATCTTTTCCCCCTCATTTAAACATTTTTTCACTCAATACAACCCCTCACATATCCCAAAATCTTTGCTCACCCGCTGCTCATTGACAACGATTAAATAATTTGTATGGATTGGATTGCATGACTCTATGTTGTTGAGCCAAAATTTATTTCATATTTTAAAAGAGTTGTCATGTATGGTTGATAAAGAAACTATTTGCTAATCAATTATGGATACAGGAATGATCTTTTTCAGCTGGGGTAGCCATGGCAGAGGTAACCGAGGAAGAGGTAGTTGGAACAGGGGCCCTAGAAGGCCAAGATTCTCCATACACTTTGATGCTGACTCGCAAGAGTTAGGCCAGCTATTTCAAGCTGGATTTTTTAACTGGATTGGGCAAGGAGTGGTCCAACCTAGGCCTGAAAGACATCCCTTCCAAGCCCCACAGGCCCCTGGTGTCCCCGTGCATCCTCATGTCTCACTATAGCCTGAAGTTCCCGAGAACGATGGATGGCAAGAGATTGTCCACCCGGTAGTCTCCCAACCTCATGGCTGACCTAACTTGTCTTTACCTGCTCCCCCGCCTATCAATCAAATTGTCCAAGTTGCCCCTGTCAACTCATTAGTTCAGTCGTCCCATGCAAGTAAAAGGTTGACAACCAAGGCCCACCATGCCCTTGACAAAGGAAAAACCACTTCTTCCCCTTCCTCACCCCCCAATGACTCTGATAAATCCATGTCCTCCCGCATGCATTTGAGGGATGATTGCTCTCATGTGATCAACGAGATTAGGCCTAAAGGCTCAGCACAACCTAAGGAAAATTCAGAGAGATCAAAAGGTGACAGTAGAAACAAGGGGAGGATTGCATCTTAGAGTGGAAAATATGGGTTTTAAGTTTTATTTATTAATTATTGAGAACAATTGACTTCTGATTTTTTTGGACAACATACTATTTTTGGACATATGAGTAATATATTTTGGAAATAATTTCAAATATCATTGAGCTAAATTGTCAAATATGAATGTGATGATGGGAGTCACACGGAGGGATGTTTTTTCTAATTAACTAGTTGTGTTATGATTGTTAAAAGATAAAGGGAGTCACAAAATGTCCCACCTACTAGTTATTATTTATTTAGAAACCCTTATTACGATTTATTAGTTTCCCCCCTAAATAAAAGTTGGTTGATTTTTAGTTAACTTAACTAATGAAGTAGTTCAACTACTTCAACCAATTCTAATTGGCTTAAAGGA
Source organism: Picea sitchensis (assembly GCA_010110895.2). Lineage (NCBI taxonomy): Eukaryota > Viridiplantae > Streptophyta > Pinopsida > Pinales > Pinaceae > Picea > Picea sitchensis. The sequence goes on along the minus strand of SNQJ01S0018056.1, from coordinate 116,144 downwards.
AAAAGGAAAGGGAGGAACAAGGCATAATAGAAGGAGAAGCATACTGAGGTTTTCTCTTTGAGTTTTGTTGAGATAATTCAGTTTTCATTCATTCATTAATTCATTAGAATCCTAATTCTTTTTTATGATAGCAGGGTCTTATTGTAGACAACAAGATTCAGGGTTGAATTACATCATTCAAACACTTGTTTTTCAGAGGTGTTGATCTATCTTTGATCGTCTATGTAGACTTGTCTGTTTGTGAATTAGTTTTCATAACTGACAAAGGCTATTGTGCAGAGTCTAGTGGGCAACAATCTGTGGCAAGCTGATCCAACTTTTCAAGTTCTTTTTTTTTTTCTGTCAGAAGTTCTTTTGTATGTTTCATCGGGGATGTCTAAGTTTGACTTTGGTCCAAAACTTCCTGAGGAGATTTTGTAAAGAGAATAATTCTTTGATGAATTGGAACGAAATAAAGGATTGTTTTATGTCTCATATGTTCTGATTATTGACTTGGTGTATTTACTTCTGTCTCTATATTTGTTTCAGCATCTGATATGTTCAGAAAATTACATAAATAATGAGTTTTTCAGCAAGCTTTTATTTATAAAAAAAAACAGGCTAAGCACTTGTAAACAATTCTTGTGAGTTAGGATACCAATTTTGATGGCTATAAATCTAGGGTGATATTCTTGTCTATCTTGTTTTATCCAAGCAATATCTGAAAATGCTTTAGTAAGATCATTCCATATCTTTTCCTCAATAGTGACCACTTCACTAAGGGTATACCTTCTTTTTGTTTTCTTCCTTTCCATAGGAACCTAAAGAATTTTCTCCAAATTTTGTCAAGGATGCTCTTTGGAATATGTGAAATTGAGAGTCAATAAACAAGGATGCTTTCTTAACAAGAATAAGACTACCACCATGTGATAGCCACCGATTGCGCCAACAAGTTATTCTTGCTTCAATTTTATGATATATCCATAACCAATCATTATAATGATAATCATTAGGATTCCATTAGAAACATAAATACTTTAAGTTGATGTCCAGTGGATTGTTAAGGTAAGGGAAAATATTGAGGATATGAGATTCCACCTCAGCCGAAATTTCATGGAAGAGAAGTCGTGATTTATGCATGTTGATTTGCATCCCAATCGCAACATAGAACATGTCTAGGATGATTTCAAATTATTCCCATTCTCTTAAATTGCCTTCCCCAAAGAGGATGATATCATATACAAACAACAAGTGAGATAAATAAATGGTAGAAGACACTATAAATCCTTTTAACATACCTCATCTTTTTGCGTTCATGATTACTCTACTCAAATCTTCGACAATAAACAAAAACATAAATGGTGACATAGGGAATCCTTGCATTAATCCTCTGGTTCCTTTGAATAAATGTGATGGAGTTCCATCAATAAGAACCACATAAGAAGATGAGTATATGCACCCAAGAATCCAGTTAAGAACTGAAAGACTGATACCAATATGCAATAATACTAGCCTCAAGAACAACCAGTGAGCTTGACCATAAGATTTACATAGATCAATTTTCATTACTATAGTTGAAGCCTTCTTCGTTTTGATAGAATGGAACCCTTCTTGCACAGTTCCAACTACATCACGTATTTGTCTATTTGATATCAAACCAAATTGTTCCTCCAAAATTACCTAAGCAAGCAGTTATTTTAACTGGTTTGCTATGATTTTTGAAATCATCTTATACAACATATTGCACAACAAAATGGGCCTAGAATCGTCAAAATATTTTGGCTCATTCAACTTAGGAATTAACTCCCAAAAAGTTTAATTAACTGCCTCAATTAACAAGCCCGAAATTCTAGATTCCTCTATTACTTTCAGCAAATCTGCCTCCATCAATTCATAAAAACCAAGGTAGAATTCCACCATCCACTCATCTAGGCCAAGACTTTTAGATTTCTTAAAACAACTTAGAATTCCTTTCAATTAATCATTGGTCACTTCCACTTCTAGTTCGACATTTAGATCCTGATCCACTACTCTAGGAAAAAGTCTAATAATGTACATTTTCTCAGCTATGTGTGATGCTTCTCTTTGAACAAGTAACTAAAGTGTTCTATTGTCGCCATTGTAATACCAATGAATGATTTTTCTTTTCTCCCATATTCACATTCAATATCCCATATTGTGTTATAATATTTCCTATAGTTTGTAAAGTTATGGAAAAATTTAGTATTCCTATCATCCTTCGCAAACTAAATGGCACAACTCTTCAACCTCCATTCAACTTCACACCTGCCAGTGAAAAGACACCTCAGTTCACACCTGCCAGATTGTATAAATAAGAGAGGCCAGTGCCTCATTTGTTCACTCACTCACTTGTTCATTAGAGCGCAAGTTTGGAGCTGCAGTTGGAGAAGAGGGAAGAGAGAGAGAGAGAGAGAGGGGGGCACTACTTGAGAGAGGACTTTCTGTCTTGTTTGGTTTATTCTCTTGGAATTGTATTGGTTATCTATATTAAGGAAGTTTTTGTTGGGTTTTCTCCCCCATGAGGGTTTCCCAGGATAAATGATGTGTCTCTTGTGATTGTGTATGTCTCAGTGATCCTATCTATGATATGGTTATCTAGTAAATTGAAAAGAAACCTAATAATAGCTTAAACCTTAACACAAAGAAAGAAGAATTGAATATTTTCACTTACATTCACTAAGAATAATCTAGCAATATGCCCTAGTTGAAGACTTTCCACCAAGAAAATGCCAAAATACACCAAGAGAAACCTCCTCCAAGAGTTGTGCACCACTTAATTTCAGCGAATGAGCCTTAAAGAGGTTGAATTTTAGACCTCACTTGTGTGATTCAAAGATGATGAAAAAGTACAAGGGATTATTCCCTTATTTATACAATCCAAATGACCTTTAATTACAAAATTAGGTCAAAAAGGCCAACATGACCAGTTACATCAAATATCCAGTTTTTTACATAAAATTGACAAATTAAACCCTAAAACATGAAAATGAGGTGATGTCATGCCCTTCTAGGGTGACGTTGGGCCTCTTAAGTGAGACGTTGGCCTCTAGGAGAAAAATGTTAGGCCTTCCAAGGCCTCTAGATCATGCCACATGTGCCACTTGACACACAACTGCCTCCATCATGTCCATTTGATGTTGGGTGACATTAAGGGTCACAAAGGTGACATCATAGGCCTCCCAAGGCCAACGTTCAAGGGGAGAGGCAAGACCTCCCCGGGTCTAGGCCTACCAAACTATCTCTGGTGGAATGTCTTCCTCTCTCTCTGGTGCAAGCCTCTGGTATATGCCTGCCCTTGGCTGGGGTCTCAGCATCCACCTTGTGGTTTTATCCCTATAGAGGTCTGAGATAATCATCTCCCCATATGTACCTTTTCATCGGGCGTGGTCCTACAACAACAATAAGTACGCCCTCCATGGGCTCATAAGTCATAGGGATAACAATAATGTCAATCACATCTAATAATCAAGTTACCCAAACATGTGCATAAAACCCCCTTTTCCCAGACAAGTGCTCAAATATGTTATGTTATTCTACAAGCCAGGTTTGGAGAGGGTTCCAGGACATCCTATTGGGCCAATTCTCCTTAGGTGTGGGGTGTTTCTAGGTGAAGACCAATATAGGTCATGTAAGTGCATGAGATGGTGTGGGGGATGTTTGGGCAAGGGGTGCAGTGATGACAAGAAAATGTAGGTCTTACCTGTGGGTGCCTCTGAAGAGGGTGAGTTGCACCTTGTCATGGATGCAATTGTTTCCTAGCCCATTCAATGCCTTTTTAATTTTTATCTTATTTCTTTTCCTTTCAAGAGAATAGCTAGGGGACACTGCCCTGGCATGGTGACCAATGGTGACAATGTTAACCACAAGAATTTCACGAAGATGAGAAGGTTGGATCATGATGATACCCCCTTTCTCTTGGCTATGCCACCAAGAGCCACTACCTTGGCGTGGTGACCAGATGAATAGTTGTGTCATACCGCTACATGCCCATGGACCTAATAGGTTGCCTCATGATGAGACCCTTGTTGATGAGTCTTAAACTCTTCGTTCAACAGTAGGAACCAAACCCGCCACCGAGGCCCAATTAGACTCTGCAGCGTTTGGAATGGAATGGTTCTCCAGATCTTGCGATCCAGCCAATTAATTGATGGGATTTAATGTTTTCTTGTGAAGGCTTTTCCTTTAGTTTGGACTATCTCTTTTGTATTTTCTCTTGGGTGAGGCCGATGTGAGGTGTAAGCTAGTATAAACAAACTTGGAAATAAAACAAAATTAAGTTCTAACTACTGCGGAAGAGGTCGATCTTGGGATAACCCGCTACTCAAACATGCAGACCACAATTATATACCACAGGCCTAGTACTAATATGTTAACCATGTAAGCATCCAATTACTGTATGAGATTACTAATTATAAGAAAGAAAACACATATGCAATAAGATAACGGAAAGCAAAATAATTCCTCTACCATAATCATTCATCACATAATCACACAATGATTCATCATCTTCATCATTAAAGAAAAGAACAACAAAGCATTGCACCAGATAACTTGACAATAAATTGGATAGCTTTTACTTGTTACATCTATTCATTAAATGAGATAGGAAATAGTTCTTCTCTGCGTCCACTCACACATGAATTTGATGAAAATAACTTTGTCTTTGGTCCAGAAGGACTTCTCAATTCATAGCAGCTTCAAAATAATTCTTAACAACCAGAATGAAAGAGTTCTTGCAACAACCATCGACCCTTAATTAATCGGTCGAGGTCTTTATTTATAATCTAAAGTTCAACTGAAAACAATGTCTAACTGCAGTTTAATAAAATCAAAATACGCCACGTGGCATCATCTTCTAACAGTTTCTTTAACAGTCAACTCAAGATCGTTCTCTGAAAGGATGAATTTTCTCATACTCGGACCAACTAATAAACAATTCATTGTAGGTTTGAGCCCATGGGAACCTATGCTGCTCCATTCCATGCGTCCGGTATTTCGCCAGACTCGAGTTTAAATGATGTAGCACAGTTAGAGCTCTAATCGGATGGTCCATAAATCGTTGCACTTGCCCTGGTACTACGTCAGTCATCTTCACAAGCTCTTTAGCTCATAGTGAATCTTGCTTGGCATGCGACTCAGCTATGTCGCACAAGTTGACAAAGTTGTCCGGGCCGCCGAAATCGGGGAGTTTGATATCCTTCACTACTTCGTTGATCTTACCCCAATGTTTCCTTCGGGTTCCTTGGCGAGGTTACGCAGCGAAATTTGTTCGGTAGTTGGAGAAAACTTTCCTACAATCGARATTTACATCGTTTAGAAATTACTTATCAGGCAAAACATAGGAAAATGTAAGAGGAAAAGCCAATTGATGCGTACCTGTAGAGCTTGCTAGTCCCAATTGTTAAGTACTTACATGATCCTAGTAGCATTTTTGAATGACCTATAGCATCTTTCTCCGCGCCATCTCTCCCCTTCAGTTTGGATGAGTTACATCCGTGTGCCATTGCGTGGAAGATCAGGTACGACAGATACAAGCGTTGAAGTTATTCCAAAGGCCGATTTCCCCTTGGGGTTTGGAGAGGATGCCAAAGTTGAACGTGTGCCAAAAGTGTAAGTCAGCTCCCAAAAGGTCGGATTCTATAATAAAGGAAGTCGTTAAATGCCCCAAGTCGAGGCATGTTGTTACCCCAGAGGTTGTATCACCAAGTGTGTCACCCATCATTCACCAATAGTGGAGGCTGGGAAGATTAAAGAGATTGGAAATGATTGTACTGTAAATTCTCTGCAACTCTTATCAGTTGTGTTTCACACATCCTGAATCATATCCGTCATGCAGACATGACGCCTTAATGCTTCAAAACATCCCGTCGTAATATATGAGTATTCATTGGCACATTTTGTCTCCTTGTCCCGCTCTACTATAAATCTTAGATGTTTTGTGTGGGTTCTACGCATCGGCCGAGTTTCTATACAAGTAGGGAATGGTCTTGTGAGTCCAATTCTATCAGACCCTATGTCATGGCCCTTCATCCAATCACATACATATAAGCACATGCACGTTGTTGCTCCATGAGATCCCCTCAAAACACGAGATGGGGTGCGCGAGGTAGCCAAAGTGCCAGGTCCGAACCCTAACATGCATGGGACTCTTTCTTATTGTCATCGAGTGTCTCTGGGATTTCAGAAGGAGGTCCTTACCTCTTATTTGAAACGATGTCAAAGCCTCAAGTAGAGGTTGAAGTGGAGAAAATTTTGTTTGAAGGACACAGGTTGGAGGCCACGCCCTCTCAAAATTCGACACCGTGGAGAAGGGGAAGGCCTAGAAAAAATAAGGAAGTAGGACGAAGCCACATCTTGACTGAGATGAGCACACACCCGACCACTGAGGAGTTCATCATGCATGCTACCTAGCTAGAGCCTGTCGGGACTAACGGTCGAGGAAGCGGGAGGTGAATGCGAAAGACAGGGGTATCGGGTTCTAATGTTGAAAACCCCAATCAACAGCTAGATCAGGCACAACTTGCCATAGCCAAACTTTATCAAGAAAATAGAGAATTGCGGAGACAACTGACGATGCAGAACTAGGAGGTATCAGCACCACCAGGTCGCGAAGGAAGCACAAATTGGGTCAAGAGGTAGCTTCGGGAAGCACAAGATATGATTGTGCGGATGCCCGAAACATAGAGCATTATGGAGGAGGAGAACATAAGAACGTTGCAAGGTGCATGGAACAGTCGGAGAGAAGGTTTGTGTGCAGGAGATACGTGATGGGTGGATCCTTTCTTTGTATTCTCAGAAGTAACGTATGTTTTGATCATTTTCCCTATTTGTTGTGAGAATTTTCATAGTCTCGATGTAACCGAGTCGGTTGGCCAAGTTGTTGGTAGTGTTTATTGTATGTAACCTAAGCCCGACGTCAATCTTAATATATGAAATTTCGAAAATGTTTTTCCTAAACAGGTTCTAGTCATAGCAGTTGAAAGCATCGTGTTTCCCCTTTGCGCGTAAATCTACCATGTTCTTATTCCAACTTCTTGTAATTATGTGATTTTGTAATTATCGTTGTCCTGAGTTATTTTGTAAGTTCATTGATATTTTCCTTAAAAAACTTCCAGTGCCTAATGATGTCGACGTGGCGTTACTAAATCGGGGCTTATCAAAAGAAAACCTAGAACTCAGCTCGTGGGTAACGGTTACACTCGAGGCTTCATTTACATCGATAGCGCTAAATTGAGCTAGATATTATGACTACTGACGCCGATGAGTATCGGGAATTGAAATTTGAAAATCAGCGTGTGTTTTCTTCGAGGTTCATCGTCCTTCAAAACTCCCGATGTCGAAAACATTTTGGCATCGACGATATCTTTCCTTTACTCGCGTGATGCTTACTCTCTTCAAAACTTCCCGACACTGACGAGGGTCGGTCATCGACGAAATTCTTACGTAGCACCTGTCGCGTAATTAATACTGTTGTCTGCCGACGCCGATGGGGGTCAGGGCTTGGATATTTTGGTCCTCATGATTCTTTAATCAAACGTTAGTCTTGTTAATTCATGATGATTTTCTCTTTCCCGAACAACTTTGAAAGACTTAAAATGAAAAACAGAGGATGCGCAAAGGCAACATTTTCATACTAAGATCGAATTAGACATTCACAAGAGATCAAGAGGTACCCAAAAAGTGAAATTTGACGTAGACTTTTAGGGTGTGTTGAGTGCTCAACAAATGTCGATTCACTAGGCGAAAGCAAAATCTCTATTCCTTCCTCAAAGATCGGCTGATATAGAATTAGGTGGAAAAATTAATTGGTTTTGAATCCGAGCCTCTTTTACCCTTGCATTTTGAACTTCTTCGGTTGATTCTTTTGGGTCTGCTCGTGGGGTTTTAACCTTTATTCCTCCTTCATTTCCTGTAACCCTAACTCATGTCTTTTTTTACAACAGTTTCACAAAGAATCCATTGGCATGAAGCCTTTAGTTACCTTTGACCACTTGCTATGGTGTTGCTCCACTGCCAGCGAGCGTTCATAGCCCCGACGGAGTCACCCCGACATCACAGACCTTGCTCCGCTACCAGCGAGCGTCTATAGCCCTGACGGAGATATCTGCATAACCTCTCCCACTATTCACTCGTTTGCTATAGTTAAATTTTATTTCGACAGAATTCCCAGAGTGAGTGAGAGAGGATGACGTCTATTTAATTTGAAAAGTGAGATGGTTAAGGTGAATTCTTTGCTAGCTTTGCCTTCCGAGTGCATGTATTCCTTTNCCACTGCCAGCGAGCGTTCATAGCCCCGACGGAGTCACCCCGACATCACAGACCTTGCTCCGCTACCAGCGAGCGTCTATAGCCCTGACGGAGATATCTGCATAACCTCTCCCACTGTTCACTCGTTTGCTATAGTTAAATTTTATTTCGACAGAATTCCCAGAGTGAGTGAGAGAGGATGACGTCTATTTAATTTGAAAAGTGAGATGGTTAAGGTGAATTCTTTGCTAGCTTTGCCTTCCGAGTGCATGTATTCCTTTTCGGATTTCCAACTTTCCCTTATGGTCTTACCAAACCACTAAGCAGACACTTCTGACATTTCTCCAAAGTTGTTCATTTGCGCAGGTTGGATAGAGGACTCTTTAAAGTGACCGTAGAATATTCATACATTTCCCTAGGGCTTGAGTCTTGGTATAAGAATCTGACCTACCTCCTACACCATGGGGCCTACCGAAAAAATCTCAACCCCAAGGAAAGGAGAGCTCTCAAGTTAAAATTTGCACAATACCGCCTCATAAATTCAATACTCTTCCGAATTAATTATGATGGAGTACTCTTCCGAATTAATTATGATGGAGTTCCTTTTCTGAAGCTCTGTTGAGAGTTCTAAAATCTGCGCATAAGAGAATTTCTCTAGATGTTTTCCTCATAGGAACCAGATTCGCTACCCATGCAGAATGCCTAACCTGGAAAATGATCTTGGAATCTAAAAGTTTCTTTAATTCCTGATACATGAGAGGTTCTAGGGATGGGTGATACATTCACAACTTTTGTTGAAAAGGTTTCACCTCAGGTTTTAATGGTATAGTGTGTTGAATGATCCGGGTGTCGTAGGTTTTCAGATCTCGGTAGGACCGTGTGAAGACATCTTGATATTGTATGAACAGTCTAAAATAAGCCTTTCTTTCCTCTTTAGATATGGTTTTTCCGAGATTCACATTCTTTGGATTCTTCGAGGTCCTGAGATTTATAGTTTCATGCAAGGGACAAGAGTTTTCGGTCTTTGCATTCTTAGGCCCCCTAAAGCATTCTTTCAGGTCAAACATATTTTGTAGATTAGATATCCCTTTCACGATGGTGTGAGATTTCGATTTGTCAATAGGCTGGCCTATTCGAGGGTCATTTTCTATCGCTTGTTCCTGGAATACCTCATCGTCGATGGCTAAATCTTTGAAATTATCTTGGTTAGTCAAGAAGTTTATGATATGTTCATCTCCTTCAAAGACCTTACAATTAGAGATATTGTTAGGCATCGATGGTTTGTAGAGTAGATCCACAGTGAACCAAGAGGCTTCATAGTCTTCCAGAGGTGACATCCTTGAAGCAGTTGTGGCCAGGGAATCAACAAGGATGTTCTTTGCTTTGGGGATCGTGGTGATATTGAAAGCTTCAAAATGCTCCATTAACCTATGCACTTCATGATGATAGTTCTTCAAGTGCGGGGAATTGCAGTGTATAGTATTCCTTACTTTTCTAATGATAATCTCGGAGTCCTTGAAAACTTTCAATTCTTTGACGTTCAAGTCTATGGCTTTCTTTAACTCCTATACTAGAGCATCATACTTGGCGGTGTTATTAGTCCATTCAAATTCTAGTCTACAGAACAGGAAATGGCGTTTACCTTTTGGATCAATGAGGATGCACCCTGCCCCTGATCCTTCCCGCAATTTAGATCCATCAAAGTATATGGTCCAAATTTGTGAAAGACAATAGCCTTTTTCTCCTTCCTTATTACTTTCTATCTCTCCTATCTCTTGTTCTGTAGTTTGTAATGCAAGGTCTTGGCAGAAGAGGGTGTCTTATGTCGGTATCGGTAATTTCTATTGAAAGACCATTTAGGAATTTTGAGAGAGGGGGACATCGGATAAGAGAGTAGAAAAGTTTCCTAAGTGGGAATCGCAGGAATAATTGCCCAGCACGGGGAAATCTGTAGATGAGGGTTCATTCAGGGTTTCTAGATCAGTGACCGTATGTTTCAGATATCTCTCCCTATCGATTCTGATCATATTCTTGTATCCCTTCAGTGGTAGCCAAAGGTGTTCCCATCCTATACTAAAGTACCCATTTAACTTCTCAGACCAATCTTGAATTAGTAATAACCCATAGGCCTCTGGGATGTCTACCACGATGATGTCAATCACTTGCACAAATTTAGGATGTGTTGTTATTCAGATCATTACATCCCTGAGTTCCCCCATGACTTTGACTTGGGTCATGTCTAGCTGTATCACATGTTTGTCGCTCTGTAGAGGAATGACATTTAATTTTCTACAAATAGACAAAGGCATAACGTTGGAAGATGCTCCTGAATCTACCAAACAATTGTGGAGGTTCCTGTTGAAAACTTCAAACGTTAAAATGAAAGGTGGGACAAAAGGTTTTCCCTTATTATCTTTCGAGCAGGTGTTTACAGGTGGTTTATTTGATAGATATGTGGAAGTTAGATCTCTTTATTGTTCATTGTTTGTCGTAGGGTTTTCTACTGATTTCAAAGTTTGTAGCAGGAAATATTTTTGTTGAGGGATTCTACATATGTCCATTACCGATATATTAGCCTTCAACTTCTTCAGATCTTCAAATACATTGTACACCATCTTGGGTGATTCTCGGGTATGGATACTAATAGGGTTCTTACGGGGAGAAAAAGGCTCTTTTGGGTGATCGGGAGTTGACCTTTCCCATGGTGTTTGAGCGGTAGAAGGATCCTTTGAGACAGGAGGACCTTTACTCCTAGTTTGCACAACTGAGACCTCTGTGGGTGGTTCTTGAACCTGAAATAGGTCGTCAAAAGGCATAATTAGGTTAGGATCCCATATCATCATGGTTGTATCTTCTGGTGGATCAATCTCTTCTTGATCAACAACATTCATAACTGAACTGCTTGGTTTTTCGATCAGGGAGACTTCGTCTAGAAATCGATTGGTCATCAAATGCATGGAATTTACCCATTGAGGGCAGTCTCTTTTGAAGTGGTTTTCTTGGTGATAAGTACAGAAAGAATCAGATGCAACATTCCCTAGATCAATATTCAAGTTGGCTGGGGGAGGTTCAATTTCTTTGAATGGTGGGTTCCTTTTAAAGAAAGTCTTATAAGGCATTTGGCCATGGTTTCCTTCCCCTGCGTTTCTCTTCATGTCTATTATCTCATTTGATAATTTCTTAAGAATGCGTTGTAAATCTTCTATGTCTCCATTACCCTTGTCGGAGTCTATTTTTCTTGTTTACCTGGCACTCTAGTTAGAAGGAGTCCTCTCCTGGGAGGAGGCTAAACTTCTTTCTTAACTAAAGAGACCTAGCCTTCTTTACACCCTTTCATCTGGAATTCTATCATTTTGGCTTCTTCGAAACTCTCAGCTAGGGTTCATTTAGCAGCCATTTTTATGAACATGGAGATGGAAGCTGAGAGAGCGTTAGCATAGACTTCGATTTGAAATTCCTAAGGTGGCTTAGCTTCGGGCTGGAACTTGTTCAAGATAGTCGTGAATCTTTGGTTGAAGTCTTTAACCTTCTCTTTTGAACTCATGGTGGTTACGATCAGTTCAGCCATCAGAGCTCCTATAGTGGTTTCTTTAGCAAATTTATCTAAAAAATCCTTTTGAAACTTTGTCCAACTAGTTATGGATCCTACCGGTAGGTTAAAATACCAGGATGAGGCTGAGTTCTCAAAAGTGTAGGGGAACAACCTGAAAACTATGTCTTCATGTTGGACATTCATAAGTCTGATTGCTAGTATAAATTTCTTGATATGATCTTCAAGCAATCCTGAAGTTTCAGGGTCAAACTTAGGAAGTAACTTATCTGGATGTCGAGGAAGGTTATGGACTGGTCCCGGGAGGGCCAGAGTGTCTCTAGCCAACCAAGGTTGATTGTTGTGAGGTGAGTTTCCTCTTTCTTCATTATGATCATTGTTACCTTCCATTTCTTTAGATTCCGAGTTAAACTCCTCCTCTTCTGAAAAATTGCCTGGTTCAGTGACGTCGTCAACTGGCATTTCAGGTATCAGATCAAGAGGATCTTGGATTTCGATGATCGTGAAATCAATCAAGTCTTTTATCGATTGCACAAAAACTTCATCGGGAGTACTAATCACTGGTCTGCTTTGTTTTTTTCTTCGAGGAAGTATCATAGCTAAGGAAAATGCATCGATCTGTCAAGTGTATGCTCTCGTGATTCTTCTGAATTGATTTACTTCCTAGTGAGGAAGAACGTAAGGTATTTCAGGGTGCAAAGGTTCTTCCTCGGGATGCAGTGAGTTACTCATTTCAGGAGCACTCAGCGTGTGTGGGATGCCTTGGGAGTGACTAGCCATGCATGTGGGTTGTTTTGAATCTATAGGTTGTTTGAAATACTCTGTAGAATGTATATCCAACCATTCATTCTCAGGCCCTCCTTCTAGCGCCAATTCTGTTGATGGGTCTTTAATCCCTAATTCAACAGTAGGAACCAAACCCGCCACTGAGGCCCAATTAGACTTTGTAGCATTTGGAATGGAATGGTTCTCTAGATCTTGTGATCCGACCAATTAATCGATAGGCTTTAACGTTTTCTTTTGAAGGCTCTTCCTTCAGTTTGGACTATCTCTTTTGTATTTTATCTTGGGTGGGACCGATGTGAGGTGTAAGCCGGTATAAACCAACTTGGTAACAAAATAGAATTAAGTTTTAACTACTGGGGAAGAGGTTGAGCTTGGGATAACCCGCTACTCAAACATGAAGATGACAATTCTATACCACGGGCCTAGTACTAATACGTTAACCATGTGAGCATCCAATTACTGTCCGAGATTACTAATTATCTAAAAGAAAACACATATGCAATAAGATAAAAACAAGCAAAATAATTCATCTACCATAATCATTCATCACAATCACACAACGATTCATCATCTTCATCAGTAAAGAAAAGAACATCAAAGCATTGCACCAGATAACTTGACAATAAATTGGATAGCTCTTACTTGTTACATCTATTCATGAAATGAGATAGGAAATAGTTCTTCTCTGCATCCACTCACATGTGCATTTGATGAAAATAACTTTGTCTTTGGTCTGGAAGGACTTCTCAATTCATAGCATCTTCAAAATAATTCTTAGAAACCAGAAAGAAAGAGTTCTTGCAACAACCATCGACCCTTAATTAATCGCGAGGTCTTTATTTACAATCTTAATTTCAACTGAAAACAATGGCTAAGTGCAGTTTAAGAAAATCAAAATACACCACGTGGCATCATCTTCTAACAGTTTCTTTAACAGTCAACTCAAGATAGTTCTCTGAAAGGATGACTTTTCTCATACTCAAACCAACTTATAAACAATTCGTTGTAGGTTTGAGCCCATGGGAACTTGTGCTGCTCCATCGCATGCGTCTGATATTTCACTAGACTAGAGTTTAACTGACGTAGCACAGTTAGAGCTCTAATAGTATGGTCCATAAATCGTTGCACTTTCCTTCGTACTGCGTCGGTAATCTTCACGAGCTCTTTGGCCCATAGTGAATCCTGCTTGGCATGCGACTCGACTATGTCACACAAGTCGACAAAGTTGTCGGGGGTGCTGAAATCGGGGAGTTCGATATCCTTCACTGCTTCATTGATCTTACCCCAATGTTTCCTTCAGGTTCCTTGGCAAGGTTATGGAGTGAACTTTGTTTGATAGTCGGAGAAAACTTTTGTTAAGCCCTAATATTGGCTCATTACCCCTTAATTGGGGCATCTTAGATTAGTAATGCTATTTTATTTATGTCGGCTTTAGGCCATTAGTTGTAATTTAGATTAGTAATGTTATTTTATTTATGTTGGCTATAGGCCATTAGTTGTAATTATACCTCCTAGTCTCCTATATATACAAATGAGACATTTTCATTTTGAATCATCTTGTACTTGAACATTTAAGTGGGGTAAAAGGAGGTTGCCCCCTCGAAGAGGCTTATTAT
>SNQJ01S0018056.1:91495-101935 GCA_010110895.2 Picea sitchensis | reverse complement strand
ATCTTGTACTTGAACATTTAAGTGGGGTAAAAGGAGGTTGCCCCCTCGAAGAGGCTTATTATCTGAAATTATCTCTGTTTCAAGGCGTTGAGTACTTTTCCTGAGGTTTTTCCATGCTATATTGATGTTTGGTTCTTAACAACTTTCCTGCAATCGGGATTGACATCGTTTAGAAATTACTTATCAGGCAAAACATAGGAAAATGTAAGCGGAAAATCCAACTGATGCGTACCTGTAGAGCATTCTAGTCCCGATTGTTAAATACTTACATGATCCCAGTAGTTTTTTTGAATGACTTGTAGTGTATCTGTCCACGCCGCCACTTCCCTTCAGTTTGGATGAGTTACATCCGCACGCCATAGCGTGGAAGATCAGGTACGGAAGATACGAGCATTGAAGCTATTCCAGAGGTCGATTTCCCCTTGGGGTTTTGAAAGGATGCCAGAGCTGAATGTGTGCCGAAAGTGTACATCATATCCCAAAAGGTCAGATGTCGTAATAAAGTAAGTTGTTAAATGCCCCAAGTCGAGGCAAGTTGTTACCCCAAAGGCTGTATCACCAAGTGTGTCACCCATCATAGTGGAGACTGGGAAGATTAAAGAGATTGGAAATGATTGTACTGTAAATTCTCTGCAACTCTTATCAGTTGCGCTTCACATGTCCTGGCTCATACCCTTCGTGCATACATGACACGTTAATTCTTCAAAACATCCCATCGTAATATATGAGTATTCATTGGCATGTTCCCTCTCGCTATAAATCTTAGATGTTTTGTGTGAGTTCTACGCATCGAGCGAGTTTGTATACAAGTAGGGACTGGTCTTGCAAGTCCAATTCTATCAGACCTTGTGTCATGGCCCTTCATCCAGTCGCAGATGTCTAAGCACATGCATGTTGTCTCTCCATGGGATCCCCTCAAAACACGAGACGGGGTGCACGAGGTAGCCAGAGTGCCAGGTCCGAACCCCAACATCCTTGGGACTCTCTCTTATTGTCATTGAGTGTCTCCTGGATTTCAAAAGGAGGTCCTTACATCTGCCAACTTGAGGATCTGACATCGTTTCAGGGCCACGCCCTCTCAAAAGTTGAGATCGCAGAGAAGGGGAAAGCCCCGAAAAAATAAGGAAGTAGGAGGAAGCCACATCTTGACTGAGTTGAGCACACACCCGACTGCTGATGAGTTCATGATGCATGCTACCCGACTAGAGCCTGTTGGGACTACCGGTCGAGGAAGCGAGAGCTGAATGTGAAAGACAGGGGTATTAGGTTCTAATGTTGAAAACCCCAATCAACAGTTGAAGCAGGCAAAACTTTCCATAGCCGAACTTTATCAAGAAAATAGAGAATTGTGGAGACAACTGGCGACGAAGAACCATGAGGTATCAGTACCACCAAGTCGCGAAGGAAGCACAAATTGGCTCAAGAGGCAACTTCGGGAAGCACAAGATATGATTGTGTAGCTGCGCAAAACACAGAGGATGATGGAGGAGGAGAACATAAGAACGTTGCAAGGCGCACATAACAGTCTTGGAGAAGGTCGGTGTGAAGGAGATACATGATGGGTGGATCCTTGCTTTGTATTCTTGGAAGTAATGTATGTTATGATAATTCTCCCTATTTGTTGTGAGAATTTTCACGGTCTCGATGAAACCAGGTCAATTGTCCAAGGTGTTGAGAATTTACGTCGATCATGCTAATTTGAGCTAGATATTACGACTGTCGATGCCAGTGAGTATTGGGAATTGGCATTCAAAAATCAGCGTGTAATTTCTTCGGGGTTTATCGTCCTTCGAAACTCCCGATTCCAAAAACATTTCTGCATTGATGATTGGAGATATCTTTCCTTTACTCGCGCAATGCTTACTCTCTTCAAAACTTCCCGACACCGACGAGGGTCGGTCATCGACGACATTCTTGCATTGCACCTGTTGCGTAATTAAGACTGTTGTCTGCCGACGTCGATGGGGGTCAAGGCTTGGCTATTTTGGTCCTCCCGGTTCTTTAGTCAAATGTTAGTCTTGTTAATTCATGATGATTTTCGCTTGCTCGAACAACTTTGAAAGACTTAAAATGAAAAACAGAAGACGAGCAAAGGTAACATTTTCATACTGAGATCAAATTAGGCATTCACAAGAGATCAAGTGGTACCCAAAATGTGAAATTTGACGTAGACTTTTAGGGTGTATTGAATGCTCAACAACCCCCTATCCACCAACTAGGTCTTGAGTTTTATCTTTTTATGGGTCACCCCTTTTTCTTGCTGAGAATCATTTTATTTCTTTCTCGGGGATCCCTTGGTGAAGCATCTCAAGGTTTGATATTTTGGCTTTAAAAATTTTCCAGCTACTTTTACCCTCTGGACCTTTAGCCCCTTCTTCCCACAAGGAAAGGTACAACCCTTTACTAGCTTGACAAACCCAATGTTTGAACCAATGTAGGGGAAAGATGAGAGGGAAGATGATGAAAAGTGATAAGTATGGTAGGAATGAACGATGACCTTTCATAAACCCACCCAGTGGCAACTTACTCCTAGGGGAACCAACTTTCTAGGGAATTATTTCATCCCCCCCAGGTATGGACAAGTCAAAAAGCATAAAGTCCAAGCACACGTCATGAAGAAAAAGAGAATTAAATCCACATATTCAAATGTTTTGAGAATCAGAGTGATGCATACCATGATACCCGGACTAATTACCTCATGGAGCAGGACCCATTACTACTTCAGAACTAGACCGATGGGATGGATGTTGCTGCTACTGACAGAATGGAAGCGTTGAAGAAGAAGGATGGGCCCTCCAGGGCCAGGCTCAAGTCAATATGGCTCTTGATACTCCATGTCTAGGACCTGCGGGCCTCAAGACATAATCTCCTTAGTTATCCCTAGTCTAGGAGATAACATCTGGCTCCAACCCGGGGACATGTGCTCATCGTAGAGCGCATGAGAACCTCAACATTTCTGGTATGACCTGTGACTTGCTAGATTTCAACAAGATTGATTAGTAATCATTTGGGGTGGTGATATCACCCCTCGCTCATATATGATACAATAAAAGTAAAAAAGATACAAATGGAAATGAAATTACAACTATACTACTCTAGCATGATATGCAGATGGTATATACAATGAATGAAAATGCCTACCTACTTACCTCTACTTACTTGTTGGTTGTATTCTAGGTGTATTCAAAATAGCCAATGAAACCATCCTAGCAATGTCTCATAATACATGCCTTTGTGTTTCATCATGAACCAAAACAATGATAAGTCAATCACAAAAATAACATGAGTTAGAAAATGTATTTTATCATTGAAAATTGTAAATTCTAGCTCATAGAGGCGAGAGGGAGGGACAAAATCATGCCAATTCACACCTTTAGGAAAGTGCTCAATCCATCTCAGAAAGGGATAGTGAAAAATCAAAGGTTCAATAGACTGACTCAAAGAGTCTGGAGGTTGGCTACCTTGGATGTCTACACAATCTGAGGTTTGGAAAGGAAATAGAAAGAACCTAGACGATGACTGGCAATTTCTTAAGGGAAGGCTAAAAGATTGAGATAATAAACTTCTTTTTAAGGTATTCAACCTACCCTTGGATTCTAAAATAAGGTTTTTTCCAGGATAAAACTCAAAACAAGGGACATGTTTCCCAACTACACCCTTAATGACATAGCGAGGTAAAGTAATCGAAGGGGGTTGGAGAACCTTGTCACTGGTACCCTTTTTTAGGAAAGCGATGTCCTCAACTCTATCAATATCTGAGCACAACGGTGGCTGATAATCTTCTTCTTAATATAAATCCAAGTGCTCAAAGGAGTACTCATCGAAATCTTCAAGGTATGACCGAAAATCAACAAGAGAAAAAAGAACTAGGTCACCCTTAGAGATGTCTGTAACTATATCATTTCCTTGTTTCCAGATGCCAGAATCACTAGCAACCTCATATGATAGTTGTATAGTAAACACTTGGAAATGTCCTTTGATATCATAAATGGGATCCTCATTAGAACCAATCACATCCCACTTATGTCTTCCAACATGTATGAACTCATCAATATTATCAACAATGTTACTACCTTTATCATAACATGAAGGATTTAGTGCATCCAAGGGCTCCTCTGGTACTTCTTCACTTTCCAAGTCATAAAACAAAGAATCATCAAATATTGGAAAGGGAAATAACTTACCGTGTTCACTTTTTGTTGTGTAGGAGAGATAGGATCCTGGAGAGCTTCATCGGACGGAGGAGCGGTTACTAGTGCTTCATCCTCATAATTCACTTTTCTAGTTAAATCTTCACTGCATTCTATTGAATCATGGGAAAAATCTTTCTCCTCTTCAAGGGGTTGACAATTTTCTTCAAAAGTTTATCCTTCTATATCAGAGGGTTCTTGGTATTGAATATGGTACACATCCATCAGATCTTCCACAATCTCAGTGGTGAATCCTTCGTTCTTTAGGGATACTGCGAGATTCTTAAGGGCATCTTCTTATGTCAGGAATTGTGGCTTCACAAACTTAATAAACCTACTAATGAGGTCTACGAAAGATTATATACCCCTATCTTCGCAACAAATCTTAAATCAATCTTTCAAAAAAGATGGCAGCGAAAGTATGAATAATTTTAACAGAATATCCTCCCCTCCCAATTCTATCTCACTTATATACTTCAAGAAATCTACAATATGAGAAATTGGGAGGCCTACAAATCTTGGAGAGTTGTTTAACCATTTTGTATAAAAATAATGCGGGTATCCTTGAAAATTTTTGAAATTAATAGTTGGATACACTTGTTCCTAGGGCGCCATGATCCCATAACTTGGAAATATCATAGAATTGAGAGTAAGGTGCCACCTTGGAAAAGGTCAATGGAGTCGCTAGATAATTTTCTTGAAACTATCAAAGGGATGAGGGGATCAACCTCAGTGGGGTCGTCAGGTAAGATTTGTAAAGTAAAGGATTTCAAGGAAAGGCTTGTTGAAAAGTGTCGTCTTTGAGGAGAATTGACTCAATGTTCCCCGACAACAGCGCCAAAATGTTATTACACAATTTGTACTTTCCAAAAATCCAAAGGCAAGTGAACAGTAAATTGGCATAACTTAAGGTTGTCCTATCACTGTCACCTAAATAAGACACCTCTTTCTCTTTAGGGATGAAAGCCTAGGGGAGACGTCCCCGGTGAGATGGGGGTTTGAGAAGGCAAAGGTTAAAGTATCGAGAAAAGTTCTTCCCCTCTCACAAGTCACAATTAGAAATTCCCAAAGTTTTAATGATATGAAGCAAAGATATGCTTAACTGTACATTCCTAGAACAAGACAACAAGAAAACATGATTTTGCAAGTAACAATTGATATTAGAGATTCGTAAAAACCTTGGAATTTCAATAAAAGAAATAAGTTGATATACAAGATGAAGCAAACAGAAATTTATAACAGCAATATATATATGATGATAGCTTCACAATTTATGCCTTAAACAAGCTTCAAAATGATCCAAAATGGTAACCTAGAATTAACAATATGTTAGCACTTGTCAGAAGCTAAGAAGGAAATGTAATAATCAACTTTAACACTTTCTTTTAGGAGATTTTACTACTGTAATATATGGTTGTAGCTTACTTTTATAACATCAACAAGGATGCTAGTAAGATACTCTAATCTAGGGTTAGGAATAGTTAGCAAAGGGCTTGAGGTACAAGGTTTAAGGGTTATTTTCATCAATCAATCAAGTACAAGGCATAAACTAGTGTCTTTAGGGATTAATAGAGTCACTTTTTGCAGTAGAAATCTTGAAGGAAACAAATAATAATGTGTGAACTAAATACAATAGGGATAATGGTTGAGGTGTTGGTAACCCAAGGCCTCAATCACCAGACCCTAGAAGAAAAACAACTACTAGGAAGTAGGTAACCCTAGGCCCTAGTGGTTTTCCTTCTTCTTGAGATAAATAATAGCTTGATAAAGCAATGGTGTTAGAGTGATAAAAATGTAGGCCTCTAACACATGCTTCAATGGATATGTCTTCTAGCAAAATCTAGTAGGTGGATAGCTATTGAGATAAGGACAATAACATGTGCTTAATCCCCTAGGGTTTTAAACTAGCAATTTCATAATCTTAGTAAATGAAAAGTAAAAGATACTATAACCATTCAAAGAAAGAAGAATTGCATATTTTCACTTACATTCACCAAGAATAATCTAGCAATATGCCATAGTTGAAGACTTTCCACCGAGAAAATGCCAAAATACACCAAGAGAAACCTCCTTCAAGGGTTGCGCACCACTTAATTTCAGCCAATGAGCCTTAAAGAGGCCGGATTTCAGACCTCACTTGTGTGATTCAAAGATGATGAAAAAATACAAGGGATTATTCCCTTATTTATACAATCCAAATGACCTTTAATTACAAAATTAGGTCAAAAAGGCTGACATGGCCAGTTACATCAAATATCTAGTTTTTTACATAAAATTGACAAATTAAACCCTAAAACATGAAAAGGAGGTGACTTCATGCCCTTCTAGGGTGACGTTGGGCCTCCTAAGTGAGACGTTGGACTCTAAGAGAAAAATGTTAGGCCTTCCAAGGCCTCCGGATCATGCCACACGTGCCACTTGGAACACAACTACCTCCATTATGTCCATCTGACACTGGGTGACATTAAGGGTCACAAAGGTGACCGTCATGGGCCTCCCAAGGACAACATTCAAGGGTAAAGGAAAGGCCCCCCTATGTCCAGGCCTACCAATCTATCTCCGATGGAACGTCCTCCTCTCTGTCCGGTGCAAGCCTCTAATATATGTGTGTCCCTGCCTGGGGTCTCAACATCCATCTCGTGGGATTTTATCCCTATGGAGGTCCAAGATAATCATCTCCCCATATGTACCTGTCCGTCAGGTGTGGTCCTGCAACAACAATAAGTACGCCCTCCATGGGCTCATAAGTCACAGGGATCATAGCAATGTCAATCACATCTAATAATCAAGTTACCCAAACATGTGCATAAAACCCCCTTTTCCCAGACAAGTGCTCAACGACGTTATGTTATTCTACAAGCCAGGTTTGGAGAGGGTTCCAAGACATCCTATTAGGCCAATTCTCCTTAGGTGTGGAGTGTTTTCAGGTGAAGAAAAATCTAGGTCATGTAAGTGCATGTGATGGTGTGGGGGATGTTTGGGTTAGTGGTGCAGTGATGACAGGGAAATGTAGGTCTTACCTGTGGGTGCCTCTGAAGAGGGTGTGTTGCACCTTGTCATGGATGCAATTGTTTCCTAGCCCATTCAATTCCTTGTTATTTTTTATCTTATTGCTTTTTCTTTCAAGAGAATGGTTGGGGGACACTGCCCTAGCATGGTGACCAATGGTGACAATGTTACCCACAAGTATTTCACGAAGATGATAAGTTTAGCTCATGATGAGACCCCCTTTCTCTTGGTTATGCCACCAAGAGACACTACCCTGGCATGGTGACCAGATGAATAGTAGTGTCATACCTCTACATCCCCATGGACCTAATAGGTTGGCTCATCATGAGACCCCCTATCCACCAACTAGGTCTTGAGTTTTATCTTTCTATGTCCCCACTTTTTCTTGCTAAGAATATTTTTGTTTCTTTACCCTCTCTACCTTTAGCCCCTTCTTCCCACAAGGCAAGGTACAACCCTTTATTAGCTTGGCAAACCCAATGCCCAAACCAATGTAGGGAAAAGATGAGAGGGAAGATTATGAAAAGTGATAAATATGATAGGAATGGATGATGACATTTCATAAACCCACCCAGTGGAAACTCACTCCTAGGGGAACCATATTGCTAGGGCATTTTGTCATCCCCCCCAGGTATGGACAAGTCAAAAGGCATAAAGTCCAAGCACACGTCATGAAGAAAAAGAGAATTAAATGCACATATTCAAATGTTTTGAGAATCATAGTGACACATACCATGATACTTGGACTCATTACCTCATGGAGAAAGAATCAATGCTACTTCAGAACCAGGACGATGGGATGGATGTTGTTTCTGCTGACATAATGGAGGCGTTGAAGAAGAAGGATGGGCCCTCTAGGGCCAGGCTCAAGTCAATATGGCTCTCGGTACTCCGTGTCTATGACCTGTGGGCCTCGAGACATAATCTCCTTAGTTATCCCTAGGCTAGGGGATAACACAGCTTAGGATAAAATAAATCATGGATTAAAGAGAACTAATTAAACAAGGTTAATGACTTGGGATAAAATTAAAATAATATTACCTTCATTTAACCCCCATTGAGCCCCACACCTCTAGTGTTAGCCATAGAGATGTTTGTCCACAACAAAAGTGTTACTAGAGAGTGGTACCAATGTGATAAACACTATGTCCTGGGTTTGTTGACATAGATTCCTAATAGTGGGGTGGTCGGGTCCACCAAAATGACTTACTAGAGAGTGGTACCACAATTATCAACTTCACACAAGGATTTTGTTGAGATATGTCTTAAATAAGGGTGTGGGTAGAACCCCAAATTTTATTTTTTTCTACTACTTTTGGTGGAGTTGTACACCCACTTGAACATTATTACATCGATAGAATTCCCAAATTTTCAAAACTATGATTTACGTACAAATTTCCTGCACTAGTGGGAGAGGAAAGGCTTTCTATGGTATTCAGGGAAACAGAGTGCTAGGTGCTATAGATCTCTAATATATGTTCAAGGTCCAATAATAGTGGTTGTACCAATCTCTCAGGAATGTACCCTTAGTTATAATACCTGATTACCTAGGCACTAGATAGTAATATTCTCAAGTGTTGTCCTCAATGCACTATAACAACAAGACATTTTTTACATATTTACATCGATAGGTGTTTATATTTTGGAAATAGGATGGAGGGTGCAAAATTGGAAGGTGGGGATACATCCAATAGTCACATTTATTTTAATATCCATGGTCCAATAATTTAGTTGTTTGATTTTAAATACACTATTAGATATGTTTGTACGCTTGGCAGATGAAAGAAATTGATTACATAAAAAATACATAAAATACATAAAAAAGACATCCCTCTTAGACCTATTGTTAGCGCTATAGGTTCTCCCACCCTATTCCCCAATTCACTTTCTCGCTAATAAACTTCGATATTTTACTGGTAATACTCCTTTTATTAAATGTTCTTTTGATTTTATTAAAACAAACTCAATATTTTCACCTTGATGAACATGACATCATGGTTAGCTTTGATGTTGTATCCTTATTCACTAAAATTCTTGTTCCTGAAGCTCTTGATACTATATCCAAATTGGTCGACTCTAAAACCTTCAACCTGATTGAAATCTACCTCATCTCTACCTTCTTTTATTTTAAAGGAACTTTCTATGAGAAAACCAAAGGCACAACATGGGATCATCCTTATCCCCAGTGGTAGTCAATATTTTTATGGAACATTTTGAATCCTTAGCATTAAATAGATTTCATCTTACCCTAAATTTTGGTTTTGATTTGTCAATGACACCTTCATTGTTTGGTCTCATTGCCTTCCTTCATTGAACTCTTTCCTAAACCATCTTAACAACATTTCCCCCCAAATCCAATTTACTATAGAGAATCAAATTGATAACTCTCTTCCCTTTCTAGATGTTCTCGTCTCTCACCAGTATAATGGAACCCTTACCCACCAAGTCTATAGGAAAATGACTCACACCAATAGATACCTTCATTCTCATTCTCACCATCACCCAGAAAAAAATATGGCATTCTTAAAACTCTGGTAATCCAAGCCATTCAAATCTCTACCCTCGAGTTTCTCGAAAAATAAAAACCCACCTCACTAGAGTCCTGGAAGGCAATTGTTTTTCTTTTCCAAGGAAAACCTCGTGGAAAACCCTCTGAGTACTTCTCCATGATTCATGGATGGTAAACGGGGTAAACCATCAACCTTTATTATGGGGAATAACCTGGTGGGGACATTGAGTGAGGCCCAACAATCTCTATAATATATTTGGTCGAGGACTTGACCCGAAGACCTCTTTCTTTAAAACCTCAACACTTATCCACCAAAGCTAACCCATCGGTCTTCCTGGTAGCCAATTTTTACTCAATATCTCAAATTAACAAAGATGTTTGATTTGCCCTTTATCCTAAATCCAAAAAATACCCTTCCTCTACCCCACCCTTAGCTCTCATTTCTCTTCCTTACATGCAAGGCATCACATGTCATATATCTAAGATTTTGGTTAAAAAGAATATAAAACTCTTTTTAAACCTTATAAAACCATTAAACAATTATTTATAATTGCCAAGAATAAATATGATCCCATGTTTGTCCAAGGAATTTACCAAATTCCTTGTTTCTATGGAAAATCATACATTGGCCAAACAAGTAGATCTCTCAAAGGCCACCTCAAGGAACGTGTTGCTAACACTTTCCATAATCACATATCCAAGTTAGTTATCATAGAACATTACAACAATTCT